>JAKSZT010000774.1:1556644-1707462 GCA_026826555.1 Tolypeutes matacus | reverse complement strand
AGCTCATAGAACATCTAAGTGCCTATCACCCCACTCAGTGGGGTTCCTGAGAGCTCCGGAGACACCCTGGTCCTATATAAGGGGGGATAGCCCCAGAGACTGATGCCTTATCCGTGGGATCTATTTTGGAATCTGTGCTCCTGAGAGTGACAGAATTAGACTCAAATAAGTCCTCCCTGCACATGGTTCACCAGTCCCTTCTATTCAAACCTATATGCGATGCTGGAGTTTTTAGGTATACTTCCAGAGACTGGAGCCTCCCGCCTACTATGTGCCAGGTGTGCATGAAATCTAGGTGGAGCTGCAACTCCTACCCTACAGCTCAATGGACTCATCCAAGTCACCTGGTGAAGAGACAATGATGGGAAATGGCCATCCCAGGGAATGGAGTGGGCCTGCATCTGCAGGCAGGAACATCCCTCCCACCATATCCATGGGATATAAGCCCTCTCTCACTTGGAGTTGGAGTGGACATCACCATCCCAGTCCCCTCAGGATTGGGGGAAGAACTATGGACTAGAGTGGACTTGATGGTATTCTCTTGTTCACATATGGTGATTCTAGCAATGCAAGAAATTATAACAATGAGGTGGAGCCAGTGGCCACTTGACACTTTTGTGGTAAGGAGGGGACGAGCAGTTGAAATACAGTGGCTTCTTTGGGAGTGGGAGGTTGTCCTGAGTACTGTTGTGGCAACGGATATAGGCCATTTTAAATCAGCACACACCACTCAGAACTGTGTGGGAGAGAGTGTGGTCTACAGTGTGAACTGTGGTCTATGGTTGGTGGCAAGGCTCCAGGATGTGTAAGTTCATTGAGGGTGGTGGGCCACACTGTGGGAGATGTTTGTGTGGGATGTGATGGGAGGTGTGGGAGGTGGGCAACATGGGAATCCCAGTGGGTTCCGTGTAATATTTTGGGTAATCTAAGCACCTCTTAAAATATATGTATATATATATATATATATATATATATATATATAAACAACATTTTTGTAAGCAAATACACATATATGCATATATATTTATATATCATTTTGCAAATGTTTGTATGTATTGTGAGAATTTTGATTTTTACCCATAATAAACACACACACACACACACAAATTAACTGAGTACATACTTTCTAGACCAGGAATTAAAATCAGTTTGACTTGTAATTCCAAAATTTCAATATTTTAACAACCTCAAAGTAAGGGTGTTTATTAATCCTTTCAATAAATTTCAGTAAGTAAAGCAAAAGTCCTGGAAAGCTATGTAAAAATGTTTTCTAAATTATAATTTAAGAAAATTAAATAATTATAATATATTTCCAAACCTATCAGTCAACATTCTTTTAAGATTATTCACACTTTTAGAATTTTATTAAAGAAAAGAGGTTATAGTCTACTGTATAGGAAGGGGAAAAACTTTCCTTGCATAAACTATAATTGTTTCGATTTTATTTACTTTGGGTGTTATCTCCCTAGGTTTACTGAATACAAATTAAATAAATGATTGTATGTACTGAATCTGTAAGATGATGAAAATTGTAAGTTCATGGTTAATTAAATTAAGATAAAGTAAATTTCTTTGATTAATTGTTATTTAATAAAGTTATTTAAAGTTAAAGTAACTATTCTATATGATTATGGTTTATTACAAGAAGCTTGTAAGCACGTTGTCTAAATTGAAGCATTTAAATGGCTATTTCCAGAAAGTCATTATTTACTATAAACCTAAATTGACATTAATAATAAAAAGTAACTTCATAACAGGGTAACTTGTCATTGGCCATCTCAGTCTGCATATTAATTTGGTGGTAAGGAAAGATAACCTTGATTCCACTTGGAATCTTAGATTTTCATAAAATAATAGAGAAAATGCTCTCTCCTGTACTGCTAAGGTGTCTTTTAATTAACATCATCATTTTAAAGGTATAGAAGTAAAAAGCAAAGTACAGAAATAGCTAAGTTCATTTAATATGTTATCCATTACATTGAGAGTGTTTAAAAGTATATAAAAATGAAGATAAATAGACTTCAGTATCATCAAACTGTCTTGTGCATTCAAACCAGATCTTTAGTACACTGCATAGTACTTTTCCATTTAAGTTATTGGCCAGGATGGTCACTATAATGCCTAGAAGCAATTAAGGTATCTATCACATCTCTGAACATGCTCCTGAATTGGACGGAGAGTACACTGCAGTTTTGTACTCCTGTAGCAGCTGGCAAGGGCTCAATAGTGACAGATATAAAATGGATATTGTCTCCAGACTGGTTCTGTTTCATAGTGCTTAAGGGTGCTCTCCACCAGGCCATTGGAACACTGGAGGCTTACCTTCCTAGTCTCTCTAGGATCAATGGAGCTGCACCATTGCAAATGGACCAGTAATTAACACAGTGATGTGAGTATAACTTAAACACAATTGGCATTATGGCCTGCTTCCGTGGAGCAATAACAGGTATGGTATTGGAAACCTGGTGCTTAGATCTATTAACTGCAACTCAAAGAGTAACTTGTGCAATGATTAGTATTAAGTACTATGCCTATATGCCTGATGAGGATAATGATATCTTTTTTATTCTAGATTGTAAGCACAGGGATATTGAATATGTTAAAGTCCTGGTAAATATAATTCATTTCCTAAGTAGTTAATAAATCAGAGTATAAGAAAACAGAGTGGCTCTCTTAAGTATTATATTTATTTTGCTTACAATATAATAGTCTTGTTGCCTATATTTGTCAATTTATGTCTAGGGCAGTATGTCTCCTTTTACCTCTCCTAGATGTCCCAGGCATAACCACCACCGTTTGAATTTGGCTTGGCAGTTTTTAACAAACACAGCAGATCTAACCGCTTTCTCTCTATAGAGTTAACCAACAGGATAAAAGACCACAATGAAGAATGTTTATTCCAATCAACTTTGGGAGACTGCAGCCTCTGAAGTAACCTGGCCTTTGTCACTCTTGTGGTCCAGTATGTCATGGCTGGCCCCCTTTTTCAGTCCACTTACCATCATCATCTTTATCCTTTTAGTGGGACAATGTATCTTCAAAATTCAAATTAAGTTTATTTCTCACAGAATCAAGACTTTATTAGTTATGTGGGGATATCATCTAGTCCAACCAGGGTGGCAGACCCATCTTCCCTCAACTACAGTAGAATAGCCAGAGAGGTTTACACCCTGTTATGTAGGGACTGTTGCCCTAAACAGCAGGAAATATCCACAGAAGAATGGCATCATCCCTCAGCACCCCCTTCAGAATAAGGATATGAAGGGAGAGTTGAGGCAGATTAGTATAGTAAAAGGTGGAAGGTGGCTAAAGCCCCAGACAACATGGCTAACAGAAAACATGACCAACAGACCCCATGACAATGAGACCCCACCCAGAATCCCACTGAGGATTCCACAAGACCCTAGGCATGAGAATCCAATTTAGAATGAGATTTTCATTCAGGGTCAAGTGAAAGCCCTGGATATCCTCTAAAGACTGCACTATTGTCTCTCTGAAAACTTACAGGTGGGCCAACAAATCAGAACATGAAACAGGTGTGGCCCTTCCCAAAATATTTGGAATGAGGAGGAGGAAATTCTTTAAATAAGTCTCACCTGTGACTATGTATTAGTAAGGGTTCTTTGGAGAAATGGAATCAACTGGACATATCTTTAAATAGTATGAGGTTTAGAAGATTCTCTCACCTGACCTTAGGAATGACTAAATCCAGGTTCCAAAGGTAGCCTGAAAACCAGGGGCTTTGATGAAAGTCCCATGAAATATGTTGAGTTTCTGGGAGATGTTGGCTGTCCAAAGATCAGCTGAGAATTTCTGTCTGAATGCTGAAATCACTTCTGCTTTTAAGGCATTCAACTGATTGGAAAAAGCATCACTCATTGCTGATTGCAATCTCCATGGTTGATGTAGATGTAATCAGCCATCTATGCAGTAAACTCACTGATGACTAAAACCCATAAGTATCCTTGTATTACAATTAGCCCAGTGCTTACTTGACCAAAGACCTGGCACAATTATATGTTCAAGTTGACACATTAGCCTAACCATCTTAGTCCACCCTTTGTCAACTCAGCAACCATACACATTACATTAAACCATATTTAGATTCTAAGTAAAAACAACAGGCATGCATACATATATATATTTCCACCTAATAATGTTCAACTCTCTTGATATAACTGGAAATGCATTAATTCCTTACAGAATTCGGTGCAAGTCCTTGCATGATACTCTGGATATGGGTTTGCATTACCTACCCAGAATGTATCTTCCAAAACTACCAACCATGGACTTAATGAGTGTCTTATCTATAGCCATGACATTTCACACAGCATTGCTTCTGATCAAAGAACCCATTTCACACCAAATGATGTGTGGGAATGGGAACATGTCCATGGAATTCACTGGTCTTACCATGTCCCCCATCACTCTGAAGCAGCTGGATTAATAGAATGGTGGAATGACCTTTTGAAGACTCAATTACAATGACAGCTAGGTATCAATACCTTGCAGGGCTGGGGCAATGTTCTCCAGGAGGCTGTGTATGCTCTAAATAAGCATCCACCCTATGCTGCTATTTCCTTCATACCCAGGATTCATGGGCCCAGGAATCAAGGGCTGGAAATGGGATTGGCACCACTCACTATTACCCCTAGTTGCCAATTAGGAAAATTTTTGCTTCCTCTCACTGCAAACTTAAGCTCTGCTAGTCTCCAAAAAATTGTACTGTGACCAGGGAACACAATGATTCCATTGAACTAGAAGTTAACACAGCCACCTGGCCACTTTGGGATCCTTTTAACTCTGAATCAACAGGCAAAAAAGCAAAGTACTGTTTTGGCTGGGGTGATTGATCCTGGTTATTAATGGGAAATAGGACTGCATCTATCTAATGGGGTAAAGAAGAGCTTGCTGGAATACAAGAGATCCTCTAGGGTGTCTCCTATTATTGTGGTGCCCTGTGATTAAAGTCATGGAAAATTGCAGCAACCCAACCCAATCAGGACTAAAAATGACTAAAAATCTTCAGTAATGAAAGTTTGGGTCACACCACAGGCAAAGAATCACAGCCAGCTGAAAAGCTTGCTGCCGGTAATGGGAACATGGAATGGGTAGGGGAAGCAGGTCTTGATAAATGTGAATTTCAACCACATGACCGGTTACAGAAACATGGACAGTAATAGTCATGAATCTTTCTTCCTTGTTTTGTTATGTGTATGAATGTATATGTACTAGAAATAAATTTCTTTGTTTTCTTCCCCATCTTTTTCCTCTATTATAAGAAAGTTCTATTTGTTTCATTTCATAATATTTAAGGATGTCAAGTTTAAGAGTGAATATTACCCAAAAACTTGCACTTTATTCTGTAGGAAATTAATGAATCTCCTGGTGTATGCAGGAGATTTAAATATTGTTAGGTGGAACTGTATATGTATGCATGTCTATTATTGTTTTTACTTAGAGGCTAAGTATTATTTAAAGCTAAGTGTATGGTTGCTGAGTTGGCAAGGGGTGGACTGTGATGGTTAGGCTAATGTATCAAGTCAGTCAGGTAATTGTGCCCAGTTGTTTGGTCAAGTAATCACTGAGTTAATTGAAATAAAAGAAAGTTTATGGACTTTAGTCACCGGTGAGTTTACTGCATAAATAGATGATTACATCTACATAAATCAGTGAGATTACCTTCAGCACTGAGTGGCACATTATCCTATCAGTTGAATGTCTTAAAAGGGGAAACGATTTCCACATTAATGGAGAATTTCCCAGTGCATCTTTGGACAACCAATGTCTCCTGGAAACTCATCAAGTATCTTCATTGGACTTTCATCAGAGACCCTGATGTGCAGCCTGACTGTGGAACCTTGACTTGTGCATCCCCATGATCACTTGATAGACTCTTATAAAAGCTCATACTATTGACAGATATCTCCTGTTGATTCTGTTTCCCTAGAGAACCTTGACTAATACAGCTTTCTACAAGACATCACCTCAGATATAAGGACACTATCAGGTTGAAATTGCAAAGTTTGGAAAATTTTTCCACCATAATTGTAACCATACAAAATCTAGAGTAGTGATACTAATGTCAGAGATAAATTTTAAATAAAATATTCTCATAAGTGATGTAGATGCTCAATATATAATAATAAAAGGGGCATCTCACCAAGAAGAAATAACTAATAAATATTTATGCATCTAAATTGGGTGCCCCAAGATACATGAGGCACTCACTGGAAAAACTGAAGGGGGATATAGATATCTGTACAATAATAGATGGAGACTATAATACACCACTCTCAGCATTGGATAGAACAGCTAGAGAGAGGATAAATACATAAACAGAGAGCTGAATAATTTATTCCAAGCATACCTAACAGATATTTCTAGAACATTTCATCCACAAGCAATAGGATGTTCATTCATTTCTAGCACTCATGGATCCTTTTCTAGGAAAAACCATATACTGTCATAAGGGAGGTCTCAATAAATTTAAAAAGATTGAAAGTATGAAAGCACTTTTCCTGATCATTATTAAATGTAGTGGAAAAACAATGGACAAAACATGGAAAATTTACAAATATATAGATATTAAACAACAAATTTACAAATATATAGATATTAAGAGTGGGTCACAGAAGATATTGCAAGTGAAGTCAGTAAATAACTTCAGATAAATGGACATAAGAAAAGAACAGTTGTTACAATTGATGAAAATATTTTTGAGCACTAATGAAGGATGTTGTCAATGTGGAAAAATGTAGGAGATGTAGGCAGTGGAACATATGGGAATCCATTATATTTTTATGTAATACTTACGTAATCCAAGTATCATTTTTAAGTATATATATATATACATATTTAAAAAAATAAAACAATATATGAAATTCTATGGGATACAGCAAATACAGTGCTGAGGAGGAAATATATAGACCTCATAGCTTACATTAAAAAAGAACTTAAATTGAAGATCTAACTGCACTTTTAAAGGCACCATTAAAAGAACAGTATACTACTCATAGCAAGCCGAAAGAAAGAGAATAAAAACCAGAGAAGATATAAATGAAATTGAGAGAGAGAGAGAGGAAAAAAAAAAAAAAAAAAAACAACTTCAGAGAATCCAAAAAACCAAAGTTGGTTCTTTGAGAAATCTACAAAAACGATCTTCTAATTGGTTCTCAGCAAGACTGAAGAAGAAAAAAAGACAGAAGATGCAAAAAAAATATCAAAAATGAAAGGGAGGCACCACCACTGATCCTGAAGAAATAAGAGAGATGATAAGAAGTTTCTATAAAAAACTGTACACCAAGAAACTAGACAATATAAATGAAATGGTCAAATTCCAAGAAACACATGAAAAACCCACATTAACCCTACAAAATCAGAAGACCTCAACAAACCATACACAAGTAAAAAGATTGAAATATCATCAAAACCATCACCAAATGAAAAGACCAGGACCAGATAGCTTCACAGGTGAATTCAACTAGTCATTCAAAGATAATATAATACCAATCCTGATCAAACTGTTCCTAAAAGTTGAACAAAGAGGAATGATTCTAAACTCATTCTAGAAAGCCAACATCACCCTAATACCCAATTCAGACAAAGATACTATGAAAAAGAAAATAACAAACCATTTTTTCTAATAAATATACTTGCAAAAAAAATGCAACAAAATACTTGCAAACTAACCTAATCCAAAAGCAAATTAAAATAATTATATACCACAATTACATAGATTTATCCCAACCATACAAGGGGGATTCTACAGAAGAAAATTTATTAGTGTTGTAAATGACATTAATAGTAGATGGAAAATCACCTGATCACCTCGATTGATGAAGAAAAGGCATTTGACAAAATTCAGCATCCTTTCTTGAAACAAAACAAAACAAAACAAAAATAACCACACTCCAAAATATAGAAATAAAAAGAAGCTTTCTGAACATAGAAAAGTACATTTAGGAAAAACTCACAGCTTTATTCAATGTTGAAAGACTGAAAGCATTCCTAATGCAATCAGGAAAAAGACAAGGATGCCCAGGGTCACCTCTGATATTCAAAATTGTGGTAAAATTTATCTAGAGCAATTAGGTAAGAAAAAGAAAAGGCACCCAAATAGGAAAGGAAGAACTAAAATTTTTAGTATTGGCTGGTGATGTTATTCTATACCTAGAAAACCCTCAAAATCCACAACAAATCCACAACAAATCTCAAAATCTATAACTAATATTGGTGTACATCAAAGTGGGATGATACAAGATTAATACACAGAAATCACTGGCATTTCAAGACACTACATATGAGCAATCTGAGGAGATTTCAGAATAAAAATTTTATTTTAAAATGACTAAAAGAATGAAATATATAGGAATAAATTTAAGAACCATAAAAAGGACCAGTACTCAGATAACAAAATTTGCTAAAAGAAACTGAAGATGTAAATATATGGAAGAACTTTCAGTGTTCATAGATTGGAAGATAAAATATTAAGATTTCAAATCTACCAAAACTGATTTACTGATTTAATGCAATCCTAATAAATGCCCCAAATCCTATTTTTTCAGAAATGAAAAAGCTATTGTTAGATTTATTTTGAAGGGCAAGAGAACCCATATAGCAGAAATGACTTTAAAAGGAAGGAAGAAGTGAGAGGACTCTCACTTTGGCTCATGTTACTAGCTCCAGCGGTAAAAACAGACATAAAGAGAGGTATATTGAGAAATGAAACTGAATCAAGAACTCAGTAATAGACCCTCACATCTAAGGTCAAGTGATTTTTGGCAAGGGTATCAAGCCTATGCTGCTATAACAGTCCATTCAACAAGTGATGCTGGGAGAACTGGATATCTATATCAAAAAAAGAAAGACACAAAAAAGACCTCTATCTATCTACAACTTATATTAAAATGAACTCAAAATGGACCAAAGAGAGAAAGACATATAAATGGAAAGAATAAATATAAAAATGGAGCTTCTTCAAAATTAAACACTTTAATTCTTCAAAAGTCTTTGTAAAAAAAAAAAACAAAAAACATACAAATGGGAGAAAATATTTGGAAAATACATAATGGATATGCATTGATACCCATGATATATAAAGAGATCATACAACTCAATGATAAATAGATGGAGACTTTCTCTTTGGAGAAATGAAATTGTACTAAGATTTTTAAGATGATGAATGTACAACATTGTGATTATACTAAAAGACATTGATTATACACTTTTGTGAAAATACCCAGAAACAGCAGCTATGTACACAGGGGGAAGCATAGAGAGATTGAGAGGTGAGGAATTTTCTTGTTTTACTGTTTTTTGTTTTATCATGATTATTTTTGAAATTATGAAAATGTGCTAATGATTGAAGTGATGAATGCATGAATATGTGATTATAGCAAATACCATTGATTGAACACTTTGGATGAATTGTATGCTTTATGAATATTTATCAATAAAATAGATTTAATAAAAGATAAGCCACACAATTTAAAAATTGTTAAAGGCTTGAATAGACATTTTTCCAAAGAAGTGATACAAATGGCCAAAAGCACCTGAAAAAATATTCAACATCCCCAGCTGCTAAGGAAATGTAGATCCAAATTACAATGAGATACCATTCCACACCTTACATAATGGACAATATTTTAAAATATTAGCAAAGTTACAAGAGCTGGAAACTATGTGGAGAAATAAGAATACTCTTTCACTGTGGGAGGGAAACTAAAATGGCACAACCACTCTGGAATACACTTGGCAGTACCTCAAGAAGCTGATTAGAGAACTGCCATACAATCCACCATTCCTGTTAGAAATATGTTCAGAAGAAGTGAAAACAAGGACAGGAAGTGAAATTTGCTCACCTATGTTATAGCAGTATTATTAACAAATGTTAAAATATGGATCCAGCGTAAGCATCCATCAACCTTTTAATGGATTTTTTTTTAAATGATACAAACAATGGAATACTAATCTTAATCAGCTGTAAGAAAAAAATGAAACTGCAACACATATGACAACATGGATGTACCCTGTGGATATTATGTTGAGTGAAATAAACCGGGCATAACAGGACAAATATTGTATGGTTTCACTAATATCAACTAAATACAATGAGGAAACTCATGAAGGTAAACTCTAGAGGATAGATTACTATGAGAATGTGGGTTGAGGATGTGAAGTGATGTTATTGCATGGAGAAACTTTAATAATGTTTATAGTAAAAGTGTGGCAATGAATTTGGCTAATGGGAACAGAGCATAGTGAGTATAATCAACACTGCTGGTTTATAAATGTGATTTTGGCTGGAAGAGGTAGTCTATGGATATAAATGTCAATTGGAAAGACACTAAAGAAAAATCTAGGGACTGTAACTGTGATTTTGGTGGTGGATGAGGATTGTGGTTAATAGTATACATATAAAAAATGTTCTTTTACTAAGTTTTAAGAATATGGTGACACATGGGAAAATTATAATTCATGTAATGTATGGATTTTAGTTAACATTAATATTGTAATATTTTTGCAGCAATGGCCAAGAAGATATATCAATTCATTTTTTTTATTTTTAAAGAAGGTTTAGATAAAATAAATGTTAAATAAAAAATATAAGGGATTCCCATATACCCGAGTGCTTTCCCCTCCCATGTTTTCCCCCATTAGCAACATATTTCATTAGTGTGGTACGTCTCTTAAAATTGATGGCTACATATTGAAGAATTTCTACCAACCGTGGTCTCTAGTTTGCATTGTATTTTACGCTTTGAACCACACAATTTTAAAGGTTTTGACAAAATGTATAATGGCCTGTATCTGTCATTGCAATGTGATTCAGAATAATTCCAATGTCCCAAAAATGCCCCATGTTGCAAATATTCCTCCCTCTTCCTCCCCTCAGCTCCTCTGGTGACACTCTCTTGATATCAATTTTACAATTTCATCCATTACTAGAAAATAATAACGCTACTTAAATCTATAATTGCATTCATCTCTGATGTTTGTTCTTTCCTGAATCTTGAGGATTTTTTGATGATATTGACTCTGCTTCCAATTGAGAAGGGGCTTAGATCCCATTGGGCAGATGGATAGAACTGTTTTCCCTACAGTTTTAGATACAATCTGGTTTTTTTTTTTTTTTTTTTTTGGAGGGATGGGCATTGTCCATCTTTATCCTTTTGTTAACTGACCTGGGGTAGCCTGATGAACTAGAGAGCAGGTGTTGCCTGAAACTCTTCTGAGATTCAGGGCTTAACTATCATATAAACAAAGATTTAATGCTCTGTGACATACATTTAATGGGTATAGTGCTAATTAAAGGTTCAAATAAAAGGGACAGAGAGTTATGTGTACGGAAGAGATCCTGCCAGACTTTCATAAGTGTGATCTCTGGAATGACCACTCAAATCACTTTGAAATTTCCTCCTACTAAAAATTCATTTGTATTTCATATTTTCCCATTTTTTCCCACATCTTTTTCCAAATGCATCACTAGTTGGCTCTTGATAATAATCCCTCAGCGCCAGGAAGGTTAATCCCCAGGAGTCATATCCCATACCAAAAGAAGGTAATGAATTTATATGCTGAGTTTTGCTTAGAGAGAGGCCACAGTGGAGCAAAAAGGAGGTTTTCAGGAAATAACTCTTAGGCAATATGTAATGCTAGGATAAGTTTGAAGTACACTGGAAAATGTCTATACATACAATCATCAGTATCAAGGACCTGGCATATTGGTCTGTCCTCCTTTGCTAGGAACTTCTCATGTACTGAGAGATTCTTGCTGCTCTATTAGAGAATGTAGCAGGACTTTCCAAGATGTGAATTCAATATTCTTTTGGTTATTGTGTGGGTTTCCATTCACCAAGACAGTGACCCATGATCACATGAATAGAATATATACATATGCCATAGAGGCATTCTCCAGGGGCACCACTCCCACATATTCCCCATCACTGACACCACACTGGTGATCCTCTCTTACTACAGTTGTGACCCTTCTGTGTTCCAAAACATCCCCTAAAACAAAGACAAAAAAAGTAATTAAAAAATAAAATAAAAATAACAATGAATAACATAAATGCAAGAATAAACAATAAAAGGAAAAATAACATAACAAAAGTGAAATTTTAAAAATCAATGTTTTTCATCACCAGAAGATCTGTTTTCTTTTATATACAGTACAAATTACCTCCATATGTCCCCCCCCCCTTTTTTTTCTTTATCTTCAAGGAAGCTCTAAGTTACAGAAAATCCACATAGAAAAAATAGGAGACTCACATATAATCAAATTCTTTCTCCTGTACCATTCCCTCTCCCCTTTGAATAACATTTTACACGTGTATGGTACAACTTTACAATTGATTTACAAATATTTTAGCATCGTTTGCTATCATGGTCAATGGTTTACATTATGGTTTATATTTTTTATGGTACATTTTATAAGTTGTGACAAAATTTAAAATGACCTATTTCTGTCATTGCAAAAATCATGCAGAATGATTCTAATGCTGGATAAATGCCCTATGTTCCATCTTATCTATTCTTCCCTGCCCCATCCTCAGTACCTATGGTAACCGCTAAGTTTCAATTTATGAAGAACAAGGTTCATATTTACATGCAATAATACTTGGGGCTTAACATATTGGTCTGTTTTATTTTATTATGCACTGCTTATGTTCATGAGAGATATTTGGACCTCTATTTGAGTAAATAGAAGGACTTCTTAAGATGGGAGTTTAATATTTTTCGTTTATTATTTGGATCTCCACCTACTGAGATAACACACCATGATAAATGAACACTTTCATATTCCATTGAAGCCTGCTCAATGCATGTTCTATCCCACATATCCCTCCACCACCTATGCCTTGCACCAGTAAACCTCCCTTGCCAAATATGTCAGAATATGCTATCATTGTAGTTTTAACCACAGACCTACATATATCTGGATTTCACTTGCTCCTTCTGTCCACCCTCCACACAGATCCAACTAGATTACAATCCAACCCCCCCACTCTCCACACCCTCATATTCCAGCATCTTCCAACTTAATTTCATAAGTGTACCACTATCCACGCCATCCAATGCCCAACCACACCCTTCCACTTTATTTTGCCAATATTGAGCATTGGCTCATCATGCTCTACTCTCTTTCTCTATCCTGATAACACTTCTCTGAGATTTTAGCTCTTTGGGTCTCCTTAATTTCCTTAAGTCATATCAGTGAGATCATTCAGTTTTTGTCCTTCATTGACAGGTTAACTCACTCAACATAAGGTCTTCAAGGTTTATCCACATTTTCCCATGTGTTAATACAGCATTCCTTCTTACAGCTGAGTAATATTCCATTGTATGTATATATCACAATTTGCTAATCACTTCATCTCTTGATGGACACTTTAGTTGGTCCTAAATTGTGCCAATAGCAAATAATGCTGCTTTGAACATTGTTATACATATATATGTTCATAATACTGCTTTCAATTCTATGGGTATATACCCATAACTAAGATTGCTAGATGATATGGTGATTCTATATTTAGCTTCCTAAGGAACTGCCAAAGGGTCCTACATGATGGCTGCTCCATTAGATATTTCCCCCAGCTGTGAGTGAGTGCTCTCTTTCCTCCACATCCTATCTAACACTTTTAGTTATTGGTTTTTTTTTTTTAATAGCTGACAGTATCATAGGTGTAAGAGAATGCCTCATTGTAGTTTTATTTTGCATTTCCTGAATAGCTAGTGATGGAGAGCATCTTTTCATGTGCTTTTAGGCATTTGCATTTTTTCTTTGGAGAAGTGTATATTGAAACCGTTGCCATTTTTAAATGGGTTTTCTGTCATTATTTTTGAGATGTAGGATTTCTTTATATATTCTGGATATTGGGCCTTTATTGGATAAATGGTTATCAAAAACTTCCTCCAATTGTATGTGCTGCTTTTCAACTTTTTTGAAAACTTCTTTGAAGAGCATATTTTTTTTTAAATTTGAGGAGATCCCAGTTGTCTCTTTTTATCCATTGCTCATGTTTTGGTTGTAAAGGTTATGAAACCATTTCTTCCTACCAGATCTCCGAGATACTTCCCTACATTATCGTCTAGGAGCTTTATGGTCTTGATTCTTATATTTAGGTCTTTGATCCATTTGAAGGTAATTTTTGCATAGGACATGAGATGGTAATCCACTGTCTTTCTGTTAGATTTGGATATCCAGTTCTCCAAGTGCAGTTTATGAAGAGGCCATTCTATTCTAGTTGAGTGAGTTTGGTACCTTGTTGAATATCAGTTGAACATACATGCAAGGATCTATATCTGAAATCTCAGTTCATTTCTCTTGGTCAGATGTCTATCCTTGTGCCAATATCATGCAGTTTAGACCACTGTAACTTTGTAGTATGCTTGAAAGTCAGGTAGTGTGATTCTTGCAATTTTGTTTTACTTTTTCAATATATTTTTGGCTATTTGGGGGCTCTTGCTCTTCCAAATAAATTTCACCATTAGCTTTTCCAGTTCAATAAAAAATATTTCTGTAAAACAATTTTGGTAGGACAGAAAACTTGATGATGTTTATTTTTCCAATCCATGAAAATGATTATTCTTCCATGTATCTTGGTCTTTGATTTTCTCTAACAATGTTGTAGTTTTCTGTGTACAAGTCCTTTATATCTTTAGTTAAGGTTATTCCTACATTTTTTATTCTTTTAGGTGCTTGTGTAAATGAATTTTTTTTCTTGCTTTCCTCCTCCAATTGCTCATTACTGGTATATAGAAATACCACTGGTCTTTGCATGCTATTCTTATATTCTGTCACTATTCTGAACTCATTTATCAGCTCTAGAACTTTCACTGTAGATTTCTCAGGGCTTTCTATATATAGGATCATGTTATCTGCAATTAATGAAAATTGTACTTCTTTTCCAATTTGGATGCTTGACGTACATTTTTCTTGACTGAGTTCTTGAACAGTTAATTCTAACACACATTTAAATAAGTGCAGTAAAGTGGACATCCATGTCTTGTTCCAGATCTTAGCGAGAAAGCCTTTAAAATTACACGGTTGAATAAAAGGTTAGCTGTGAGTTTTTTATATATATCCTGCATCAAGTTGAGGAAATTTCTTTCTATTCCTACATTTGAAGGTTTTTTTTTAATCAAGAAAGGATGTTGTGTTTTGTCAAAGTTTTTCTCCATCAATAGAGATTATCAAGTGTTTTTTTTACTGTTGATTTCATAATGTTTTGCATTACATTGATATTTTTATGTTGAGCCATCCTTGCATACCAGGAATGAAACCCACATGACCATGGTGGTTTTCATCAATTCCTTTGATGTTTTTTGAATATGTTCAGCAAGCATTTTGTTGAGGATTTTAGCTTCTAGGACCATTAGAGAGATTGACCTGTTGTTTTCTTTACTATTGGCATCTTTATGTGGCTCTGGTATTAGTGTGATGTTGGCATTATAGAATGAGTTAAGCAATGTTCCATCCACTTCTATATTTTGGAATATTTTAAGCAGAATTTGTGTTTGTCCTTTCCAGAATCATTGGTAGAGTTCACATATGGAGCCAACTGGTCTTGTGCTCTTCTTAGTTGGGAGATAATTTTTATGACTAATTCAATCTTGTTACTTGTGATTGGTCTGTTGAGTTCATCAATTTCTTCCTTCATCAATATAGACTGCTTATGTGTTTCTAGAAATTTATCTAGTTCATCTAAGTTATCCACCTTATTGGCATACAATTTTTCAAATTATCTTTTGTGATACACTTTATTTCTCTGGCATTGGTGTTGTTTTTGCGTTCCTCATATTTTATTTTATGTATTTGCACTTTCTTTTTTTTTTCCTTGTTAGTCTAGATAAGGGTTTGTCAAATTTATTAATGCTTTCAAATAACCAGACATTATTTTTGATTTTTTGTTTCAGTGTTTTTCTATCTGTTCTACTACCGGTCTGATTTCAGTAGTACTATGATATCAGGAATTCTTTCCTCTTCTTGTTTAAATCTGCTGTTATGTGCTTCCAGAATTTTTTCTTTAATTTTTTTTTGCATTATGTCTTTCATCACCATCAGATCTGTTATCTTTTTATGTAAAGTCTTCAATTTCTTTAGTATGGCCCCAAGTGTCTTTTTAATATCTTTTTTCTCCTCCTTCACTTCATTAAGTGGATTCATGATATTTGTTTGGATGTACTTGAATTGTTGCTCCATGATTTTTACCATCTCTTGTTTTTTTTAAATTCTTCATTAGACTGGGCCATGTTTTCCTATTTCTTAGTATGGTTTTTAATTTTTCCTTGTTTTCTAGGCATTTGTTTATCTTGATCTGATTATCAGGTGGTTAGCTTCTCTTTCTACTCTAGCATTTTATTTTATACATATATATATAAAGAGAGATAGATATATTGGTTTTTGCTAAGCTTCCTTTTTGACACTTGGTTGTACTTATTCTATACCCTTATAGTTGTCTGTGTTACCTTGAAAAAATATTAAGAACATAAAAAAATGATAGAGAGAAGAGAAAAAGAAAAATAGTAATAGTAAAAAGGAACCATAAAAGAGACAAAAAAATAAATATGTAATATAAATTTTTAAAAAATAATTTAAAAATACAAAGGAATAAGAATAAAAAAGATGGAATAAAAATGAAAAATAAATGCAATAAAATACAGAATGGAAAGATGAGAAGAAGAGAAAAAAATGAGGACAAAACAAGAAAAGGTAACTGAAAGAAAATAAATTGAAGAGGGAAAAATGAAAGGAAAATAAAGAAAGAAATAATCTTGAAAATATAAGGATTAGATACAAAGGAAACAAAGACCAAAAATAAATTTTAAAAATCCAATAAAAACAAAAGAAAACAAAACTAAAAGCCCAACCCAGGAAAAACCCAGCCTTCCTTTTTAGGATGATTCTAGGAACCATTTCAGGCTGCCAGTGTTCAACAATGAATCATCCTATAATCTGTCATTCACAGGTAAGGTAACTGGTTTTAGAGAATAAAAATAAGAATAAAATAAATTAAAATTATAAAAATTAAAAAATAACACATCAAAAACAAAACAAAATAAAAATTCAGTCTATAACTTTCTTATCATAGGGTACCACCTGGGTGCCAAACAAGAGTAAATCCCTCTCTGGAACCCTTCTCTTATGAGGTAACAGGAATTGAACCAGGGCCTAGCATATGTGAGGCTGACATTTCTCCACTGAGCTATACCCACTCCATAAGTTTAGTATGCTTCTGAAAGCTTATTTGGCTTTCCCCATCCCCATTTTCTCAGTCAAGTTGGGCTTCTAACCTTTTCCTAGCTATCTTTCCTGGCTTTCTTCTCTCCAGGGATGGTTAGACACTGGTCTCCCCACTGCCCCTCACTGACCTAGTTCCTCTTTCTCTGGTTAGGTTTGACAGCTTGCCTGATCAAATCCCATCTGCCCTCTCCCTGGGGTTACTTTAGTACTGGTTGACCTCTTTTTGAGATTCAAATGGAGCTCAGCTGGCCAAAGTAATTGAAAATAAGCCATGCTGTACCTTTGGTCAATCCCTCTTTCTCCTATGGAGAAGAAATTTCTTTCCCTCTCAGTTGGCTTAGTCTAAGACACAACAATAGGGGGATATTAGAGGGTATGGGATTATTCCTTTAAGTTTCATGAAAACTTTCTAAAATTGACTGAGCTGATGACAATACAAATCTGTGATGAAAATGAGAGTCACTGAGTGTATATTTTGAATGCACTGAACAAAGTGTGGGGTTCTATAACATAAGGAATCCACTGGTGGAAGATGGACTGTGGTTAACAAAAGAAATAGGAAAATGCTTTCTCATGCAATATAAAAAATATATAATACAAGGTATTAATATTGGGTGAGTTGGGGAAAAATACACCAAATGTAATATATGGGTTAGAGTTAGTAGAAACTTATTAATGATGCTCTTTCCTACTTTATAACAAATGTTTCACAACAATGCATGGTGTTGGTTTTGGGGTGATGTAAGGGAGTCCTCTATGATTGACTACATGCTTGCTTGTTTTGTAAGATCAGAAATTTTACTATAAACTTATTGGTTAGGTATGTGCATGTATGGATGGCATACTTCAATAAAGTTTTATAAAAATATATTAACATGAAGATAGCACTCAATGATTTATGAGGTAAAGATAATTCATGGAAGAGAAAATTACACCCAACTTAACTTAGATATTCCATGTGTTCTAATAAAGATAACAACAATATTGCAGAGAACACAAGCTCACTTTAAAATAACTGCACTCATTAAAGAGCCAGTCCTAATAGCAGGCCCAACACAACCCTCATGCCTGTGTGAAATAGCCATCTTCTCCCCTCATTAAAAACAACATCATGCTCTAAATAGAGGAATCAAATGGAGTCCATATGTTTTGTGAGAAAGATAGATGTTTGTGGTGTTAATAGTGTATAAATTTAGAATCTGTTTTCTATCACAGGCCTTTCTTGATTTGAGGCCTTGTTTGTAATGGTAAACCTTGGGAATGTTATCTAATCTCTCTGGGCCTCATATATATGTTTGACAATTGAATGAGATAAAAGCATGAAGCTTACAAACTTGCAAAACATTTAAAAAGACATTTAAAATTCCCCATTCTCAACCTAAAGAAAAAAAATAAGTAAATAAAAGATGAATAGAAATAGAAGAAAAAATACTTTTAACAGCAGACTTATTGACATATAACTTCATAATAACTAGAAATACATATTTCATTATTAATCAAAGAAAGTCAACCACTTTTAATGTGGGTATGTTCTACAAGATGAACACTTGTTTGATTCAACTAATGATATTCAATGTGCTGTTGATCCCTATAATCTGAAAATTAATTCTTCTCTGGGTGACTGTTTTGCTCAAATATTATTTTCTCAGTGAAGCCTGCTGATGAAACCTTAAATCATAATGTTCTTTCCTCACCCCAAAATATTTTTTTTATTTTTAAATTTTTTAAAAAGATACTTAGATTACATATGTTACCCAAAAAATATAGGGATTCCCATATGTCCCACCTCCTACACTACCCACAACCTCCTACGTAAACATCTTTCATTAGTGTAGCACATTAATTGCAATTGATAAACACATCCTGGGGGTTTGCCATTGAGCATGGACCACAGTTCACATTGTTCATATCCCTTCCTCTGCTCTCTTTACTTTTTTGTAAATCACGTTTAATTTTCTAGCATATGAAAAAATTTATCTTATGTGTCTTTATTTTTATTGACTTTCTCACCAGAAATTAAACTTCATGATGGGTGGTCTTTGTTTTGTTCACTGCTCTTAACCAATACCTAGAACACTTCCTGGCATGTATCAATTGATCAATAATTATTGAATATGTGAAGAGACTGTGGAACTTGATCTTAGATTAAGATGATAGAAAATGAAATGTTATATTTCAAGGACTGTATTAGTCAGCCAGAAGGGGTGCTGATGCAAAATACAAAAAAAAAAATATGTTGGGTTTTATAAAGGATATTTATTTAGGGTAGAATCTTACAGTTACCAGGCTATAAAGCATAAGTTACTTTCATCTACAAAGTCTCTGGCAACATGTTGGAGAAAGATGGTTGCAGACATCTGCCAGGGTTCAAGCTTCCTGGGATTCTCTCTTCCCAGGGCTTGTCTCTCTCTGGGATCAGGCTTTTTTCCACAAGGCCAGCTGTAGACTATCAGGCAAATGTCTCATCTCTTTTCCTGGATCCTTCTCTCCTTCCTCATGACAACGCTCCTCTGTGTTCTTACTTCCCTGGGCTCCAGCATTAAACTCTGCATCAGAACTCCAACATCAAACTAAACTCTGTCCTTTGCCATGTCTTTTATTTCTGAGTCCCCATTCACCAAGAGGCTGGGACTCAATGCCCTATTAATGTGGCCCAATCAAAACCCTAATCTTAAATTCAATCAAGCCCAGAGAAATAGATGAGTTTGCAAACATAATCCAATATTTATTTTTGGAATTCATAACTATATCAAACTACCACAAGTACTATAAAAATAATAACTAATATTTTTGGAATATTTAATAAATCTTAGGTTACCTAATATATTAAAATTTGAATCATCACTTAAATTTTAATTTAGAAAATGAAATTTTAGTCAAAAATCGACAACACATGCTTAGCAATATAGCTTCGTTTTCCCTGCTTTTTTAAATTATAGAAAGTAAGTAATATTATATTAAATATCAGCATATAGGATTATGGCTTCTAGAATCATTGTTATACTTACATGTATATTTTCACTAAAATTATTTGTTCATATTGTGTATGTATGTTGTAACCCTCAATATTAATGCAAAAGTATACATATGCATGCTTACAAACACCCACACTTTGATATATTAATGTTGTATTTTTTGAAAAAAACAAACCATATTACTGGCTTTCAATAAACTAAGATCTTCAAAAAATAACAACAAATATAAAATAAACATTTGCTAACTTATAAACAAATTATGTTTGAATAAAAAATCACTTTGATTTCATTTTGTGAAATATTTTAATATTCAATGTGGAAATCATGTCACTGATGAGAATGTTAACCTAGAATGTTAACACTCCTTTGCTTTGATTTTAATAATTTTTGAAGATTTGCACATAAATCAGGTTTACAAGTATGTGCTTGTATAACTAGACCCTGACTATTTTGATTGGGTTGGCCCAACAATTCAGTAAAATTTGATGTTCAAATAAGGGCTGTAATGTTTCTCATGTGTTGGTTAAGTAGATTAAATGTCCAAAACAATGCATAATACAACTCAAATTCAGTGTTATCCATACACATGCCTATCCAAAGTTTTTAACTTTTCTCCACTCTCCAGAATCATATTTGCTTCCTGATTTTGCTTTTTTTCATTAACAATTCCCTGTATTCCAGTCATTCTTACTTCATAGTTAAGACTCCATTGTTAATCTCAAGAAGTATGCATGATACCTCTTTACTCTGATTCTATTACACAGTAGATTCCTTGGCCCATTGTATCCTCATTAAATGTTTGCTAAAAGAATGATATTCTGATTTTTTCTATATCTTCTAATAAAAAAAGTCAGTGGTACATAAGTCCTTCTTCTACTGTATATGTTATTTGTATTTACACATTTAGAGTTTTCTTGCTGTCTACCCAATAATGGCTACATTCTTTCTTCAGATATTGGAAGCACTCTATAGTTTATTCCTTAACATCATCCTCTCATGTCCACCATTCTATCACCTTCTCCCAAATACCACAATGGCACATGTAGGATTTAATTTTTTTAAACTCTGTTTACTCAATCTATCAGATTTTTGAAACACATTCCAAGGATGTGGAAATGATAGTTAAATTCACATCTGCTATGCCATTTTGTAGTTTTTGGATTTTGAGAGAAAACTATACACAAACTCAAAGAGGAATGCTCTAATTTTGAGCTTACTATTACAAAATCAAAAAATATAAAAAGATTTTATGTTTAGGTTTTTGATCCATTTTGAGTTAAATTTTGATAATCATGTTTTCCATTCATTTAAAAAATGCTGGTGGAATTTTTATGGAGATTGCATTGAATCTGTATATTAATTTGGATGGAATTGACATCCTAAAGATATTTAGATCCTTGTATGAAGTTATGCATGTATGCTTTGTCAGTTCACAACTATTACTATACACTTATTGTTTATTTATGTTCATATATAAATGAAATAGTAGTAGTAGTAATAGTAATAATAATAATAATAATAATAATAATAATAATAATAATGTGATTTAGGGGAAAATACACCAAAAGTAAGATTCTTTGGTTAGTCATAATATATTGAAGATGCTCTTTCATCGTTAGTTAAAAATGTTTCAAAGTATTGGTGGTAGGGTGAAGTATGAGAGCCCTTAATGACATGTATGTTTTGTAAATTCACAACTATTACTGTACACTTATTGTTTCTATATTTTTAAGTATAAGTGATATACTTCAATAAATTTTAAAAAGTATATATAGAAAACATGTTTTACTTATTGAGTACCCTCTGCCACACATATATAAGTCTTATGGATCAAAGTCTCTTTTATTCAAAATTCCTTGTTTCTCAAAATTCCTTGTTTAATTATTCTAAATGTTGGAGAATAGACACAACTTGCAGTTTAGAGACATTTACCTTTTATAAACATTGAGTCTAATCATAGAATATGTTCTGTATATGATGACCTATTTGTTTCAAAGTGTTTGCATTTAAGGTTTTTAGGTAAATCTGAATGCATATTTTAAAAGTCTATTTCTATATATATACCAAAAGTATTTACAATGTGGAAGAAGTAAAGAGTGAGTTCAGTTCTTTCCAAAAATTAAAAACTGTGCCTTATTCTCCACATAAACTGCTTGTTTAAACTTAAATTAGAAACTTTGTTTTAGTGCAACATAGAATGTGGCTACAGAGAAAGGAATATAAAATATCATTTCCATGAAGCATGTAGCTTATTTAATAATCATAAAATGAATGGAAAGAAAAGATTAGACCATAGTCATATTTTACAGATATAACTCATTTCCTTCAAATAACAACATTATCTGATAAAACTTATGCTTGTATCAATTTGATCATCGTTTCCAAAAAGTATTTTTTCACATGCAAGATATTTGGCTCCTTAAGTTAATTTAGTCAATATCAACTACATAAATTATTTATTCTGTTGGTAGCACTAAGATTTAATGTGTATATACAAATTAGATAATTAGACTATTGTTAGCTAGTTACTGTCAAAATTGGAAGTTGAATTACTGATCTTTGAAATCACCTTCCAGAGATAGACAGAGATGTATTCTAATCCTTCTCCAGGAAAGTGAAAGGATGTTATACGTCTACTCATTGATTCCAATAAATCAAAAAGTTCTTATTTTGTGAATCTTCAAATATACTACATATCCATTACTTTTTGAAAAAAAAATGATTTCAAATCATGTATTTTATTTTATTTTCTTTATTTTGCTTGTCATTTTTTGAATAAAATATATAGAACATTTCTTTATTTTTTATTTAATTGAAGCCCAATGATTCTCTGTACTGTAATTATTAAACATAGTTGTATCAAATTGTTATTGGATTGCAAATTAATCTTTTGGGATATTAGTTTTAATATGCACACAGATTTTATTCAATATTTGAATAATACTCCTATTTTGGAACTTTTCCATAAACCAATAATATCAATGAACTACTTGACATAAGAAGGATAGTTTCTATCATAAAAACTTCAATATTAGACTTACTATTAATGACCAGAATTTGGTCAACTAGAAAGAAACTTCTTTAGAGAAGCAGCAGTCCAAAAATTAATTGATCTATATATGAAAAGAATAAAATCATTAATTTATTTGAGTATTTTTATGTTATTGATAAAATACATGTATAATAGATATTACTTAGCCTAGAATTCAGTTTGTTATTGGCTGAAAAAATCATATTCCTTGATGGCAAGACAGTAGGAAGCACTAACAACCAGCTCATCCCATAGGATAACTAATAGTCAGCCAGGATCCATCTAGATCAAAACTTTGGGGACTCCAAAGACCATAAGATCACAGAGCACCATCCAGGACAGAATAGGAAGTGGAGAATGACCATCTGGAGGTTAGCACATTACTCCACTTTGAAAGGCAGCTGTCCATCCCCTGCTGATGAGAAGGGCAGTCTTTGGAAACCAGTCCCCTGATGGAAGCAGAGGCTCTCTATCCCAAATTCAGGTGAGAAGTAGCCTGAGACCAACTACAGATCTGATTGACAAATTCAACTACCTGGATTCCAATCTGTAGCACATCTAAGGTTTAAACATGCCCAAACCTCTAAGAAGCCAGCAGTATTTGTGTGGTCCCCATTACTGGCAGTAGAGGAAGCAGGGGGACTGAATAACACACCAGTCTCTCAGTGCTGTAGGTATAAATTTGGAAAGCCACTGCTTAGGACCCCATAACAAGCAGTAGTGGAAATTTGGTGCAGTTTGTAAAATTTCTTTGGCCAGAGCAGGCAGATTCACACTGGGCTCTCATACACTTATTAGAAATGTAAATGCACACTCTCTTGAATAGTGTGGGCAGTTTTACCCTGCCCATCTTGAAGGGCTGCTGCACATCTGGCTCCCATGGATGGAGAACTGCACAGTTTCCAGTGCTGGGTGGAAAGATTCACCCTACCTACCTTGAAAATTTGTTGCAATCTCATTTCCAAGGTGCCCCAGGAGAGGAACCAAGAGCCATCTGAACACTCTTTCAAGACAATGCAGGAAGAGGCAATCTGCCTACTGGAGGGGGTGGTCCAACACAGGGTTGGCAGTTGATCAGAGAACACAAATCTCAGTGACAGGAAGCTGTGCAAGAGTTTCATCCCATGTTGGCTGGCAATCTCAAACTCAACAATGCCCCTACCAGGAACTAAGTCAGGTGATAAAGGCAAAGAATAACCTTAGAGCAGCTGGGAACAACTAGATAAGGAGTGATACAAGCTGAATAACTTAGGAAAGCCTAGATTGGAGGACAATTAAAGAAATATTGGAGGCATTCAGGGTCCATTTTCCAGAGCACATTGGAATTGATATTAACTCCTTTCATAAAGCCTCTGAGTTTGTTTTGATTAGAAAACCAGAGCTGGGAAAGTTGTCTCCAGAGGAACACTTATATTGAAATAGCAGCAGGAAAAGACAAAAGGAGCATGAAAAATATACAGAGGCAAATAAAAAAACAAACAAAACATACTAACATTCCTGGAGGAGGAATAGAGAAAGCTTTAGCAAAAGATCAACCGATAGGAAAGCCATAGGCTAAAGAGAAAGGGAGTACAGAACAAAGACATAAAAATTCAGGTGCCAAGACACCAGCAAAAAATTTAAAGCCATATTTAGAAACATCAAAAGGAACAAATAAAACCTTCAGACAAAACACAGGATTTGAGACAGCTAATGGCAGATATACAAACAAATCTCCTTAATAAATGGAATGAGATGGCTAAAGAGATTAAGGATGAGGGACTTCTGGGAAAATGGCATCAAGGTAGATAGGCAAAACTCATCTCTCTCAGGAAAGACAGTGAAGAAAGGGCAAAACCCTACCTGAGGGAGCTGCTTTGGGGATCTATACAATGGAAAAGGGCTGCACATCATCCAAGAAGGAGTAAGACACATAAAGAAGCCATAGGAAAATCATGAGTTACTAGCCTATGTGGTTAGAAATGGCACATATGTCCCACCCCCAAGGCAATAAGTTTTGGTAAAACCACTGGCTCACTGTGGCCAACTAAGTGGCAGGGAGCATTTCCTGGACAAGAGAGAGGTCAAGCAGAGGAAGGAAAGTTGATATTTTTGATAAGTTTGGCCAGCTGATCCCCTTTGAATCTCAACAAGACCCCAATGAACACTGAGGGGTGCCCTGAAAGAGGAGAGGGGTATCTGATCAGGCAGGCTGTCACACCCAGATGTCCTGGTAGAGAGAAGAACTAAGTCAGTAAGTGGGCAGACTGGTGCCTAACCAGCCCAGCTCTGCAAACTGATAGAAGCCTAACTTGCCTGAGGGGATCGGGGCAGAAAGACCCAGATAATCTGTCAGAAGCTTGCTTAACCCGTGGAGCTACTGCTGCTCATTGGAGGAATTCTTGCTTTGCATATATGAGGGACCTGGTTTGATTCTTAGTATATCTTAAGAGAAGGTAACTGTAGCCGTTTGGCAATTTGATGTAATTATGAATTCCAAAAATATAATTGGATCATGCTTGTAAACTGATTTCTTAATCTGGGCATGATTAAGTTATGATTAGGGCATTGACTGGGCCACATCAGTATGGCATTGAGCCCTACCCCTTGGTGGGTGGGGAATCAAATATAAAAGGCATGGCAAGACCAGAGTTGAAGCAGTTTTTGAGAAGCAGTTTTGATGTTGGAGAGAAGGCCCAAGGAGAAGAGAAGTGAGCCGTTCACCTGACAGTCTACAGCTGACCTTGTGGAGGAACCAGAGGAGCTAAGCCCAGAGAGAAATGCAGCCCTGGAAAGAGAGGAACCCAAGAAGCCTGAACCCTGCCAAACATCGGCAGCTGTCTTGCTCAACATGTGGCAATGGACTTTGGTGAGAGAAGAAACTTAACACTTTATGGCCTGGTGTCTGTGGACTTCTACCCCAAATAAATACCCTTTTTAAAGACCAACCCATTTTTGGTATTTCACATTTAACACCCCTTTGGCTCACTAAGACTAACCCACCTGGTTATCAGTCACTCAGCCAGAATGTATAGAAAATTTTTACTTATTGTTTTAGGTCTTCTTGGATCTGTTATTTGTCTGTAAGATTTATTTATTTATTATTTATTTCTCCCCACACCCTTGTTTGCATTTGTTGGTCCATTTGTACTGTGCTGGGCTTCTCTTTTTAGGAGGCACCAGGAACTGAACTTAGGACCTCCAATGTGGGAAGGAGGCACCCTATGGACTGAGCTCTCTCTACTGCCAGCTTTGCTGTGTCTCTCATTATGTTTTCATCCATGTGTCTCTTGTTGTGGCATCTTGTTCTGTCAGCTCACCATGCCAGCTCATTGGGTCAGCTCACTGTTCTGCTTGTCCTCTTTAGGAGGCACCAGAAAACAAACCCAGACTTCCCTTGTTGTAGGCAGGAGTTCAATCACTTGAGTGACAACCACCTCCCGGATCTGTTATTTTTTATTGGTTCCTTTTTTTCCCCCGTATTTTATTCATTAAAACCAGGTTCATCACCTGTTCAAGGCAGGCTGCAGGGTGATTGACTGATGAGTACTAGCAACCTGAGAATCTCCTTAGAGGCCGAAGAGGGAAGCCTGTTTTTCCTGGGTTGTTTTGTTTTGCTGTTGTTTTGTTTCTTGTTTGTTGCTTTTTCCCTTTTCTCTTTCTTTTTTTTTGGTTTTACTTTTTTTCAACCTATTTTATTCCTTTTCTACCCTGTTTTCTGTTGCTTTTCTTTCATTCAACCTCTTCTTGTTTGGCCTTCATTCTCCCTCTCTCTCTCTCTCTCTCTATCTCTCTCTCTCTCCCCCCCCTCCTTTTCTTCTCTTCTCATATTTCTGGTCATATAATTCACTATATATTTTTTTCTGAATTTTGTTTTTTTTCCTATCAATCCTTTTTTTATCCTTATTCCTTTATATTTTAATGAATTTTTACTCATATTTCTTATTCTTCTAACTTTTTCACAGTTCATCTTCTAACTTTTTAATTATTATTACTATTATTATTATTCTCTTCATAACTCTTTCATTTTCACTGGTCTTAGATTTTTTTCAAGGAAACACAGACAACTTCAAGGATATAGAATAAGAAGCATCAAGTATCAAAAAGGAACCTTACCACACACAGTCACACACACAGACACAACAATAAATTAAAACCCAAGAGTAAAAAGAGAAATCAACCAACCTAATAAGACCATCAAGTTAAGCAGATGCCTAGACTCCAACAAAAAATTACAAGCCATGCTAAGAAACAGGAAGACATGTGACAGTCTAATGAAAAAAAAAACTGAAAGAAAAACAGAAGGAGATGCAGAACTTGGAACACTTAAGCAGGGATGTCCAAATATCATGAATCAAATTATTGAAGGAAGAGATAAAAAATATTAAGTAGACACTGGGGGAATATACTGAAGAAATTATAGACATGCAAGAAAAGATAAGATCTGATGATGATGAATGGAAAAATGCAAGAAATAAAAAATATACTGGAAGCACTTTCTTCTGGTAGTGGGTAGAATCAGTGATGCCAAAGACAGTCCAGGTGAAATCAGATAATAGAAGAGATAGTTAAAAAGATAGAAAAAATCTAGCAGGGCTTAGGGATTTGTATGATAATATAAATGCAAAAACTTATGCATTATACGAATCCCATACAAAGAAGAGAAAGGAAAGGAGGCAGAAGGTGTGTTGGAAGAAATAATGGTTAAAATTTTCCCAACTCCTTTGAGGTTCATAAGTGAACATGCCAAGGAAGTGCAGCACACCCCAAACTGCACAAATCCTTACAGGCCTACTGCAAGACAAATACTTATCATATCTTCATGCTCGATACAAAAAAGGAGTACTAAAGGAGCAAGGGAAAAGAGATCTATCACATACAAAGGAAGCTAAAGAAGCTCAATAAGATTAAGTGCTGATGTCTCATCTGAAAACATGGAGGCAAGAAGGCAGTGGTATGAAACAGTTAAGGTGCAAAAAGGAAAAAAAAAAAAAATTTCCAGCCAAAATTTCTGTATCCAGCAAAACTGGCATTCAACAATGGGAAAGGTTTGAAAATTCAGACATATAAATGAAATTAAGAGAATTTGTCAATACAAATTTGTCCTTTAATAAATAACAATGGGAGTTCTGCAGGTTGAAAATAGAAGAGAGAAGACTGGAGAAGATGGAAGGAATGAAGATTATTGATAAGAATAATTAAAAGATAAAAAGAGCAGTGAAAAATTTTCATATATATAAACCAAAATAAAATATGGCTAATGTAAGCAATGCATTGACAGTTATTAACATTGAATGTCAAATGATTAAACTCTCCAAATCAAGAGACACAGCTTGGCAGAATGGATAAGGAAATATGATACATCTCTATGCTGTCTACAAGAAAGTCAACTTAGAACCAGAAGTAGTGATACTAAGATCAGAAAAAATAGACTTCAAATTGAAATTTATTTTAAGACACAAAGAAGAATGCTATATATTAATAAATATGGTAATCTATCAATAAAAAAAAACAATCATAAACATGTATACATCTAACCACGGTGCATCAAAATACATAAGGTTAACATCGGAAAAATTAACCAGAGAAATAGATGCCTCTACAATTATAGTTGAGCATTTTAATACACCATTACCAACATTAGACAAGACATCTCAACAGGGGAGCAATAAAGAAACAGGGATCATGAATAATATCTTAGACGATCTAGACTTAATAGACATAAACAGAACATTACACCTATTTTCAGTGGTTTATACATTTTTCTTGAATGCACAGGGATATCATTCTCCAGAAGAGACCACATTCTAGGCCATAAAACAACCCTCAACGAATTCAGGAAGACTGAAATTATACAAAGTATTATTTCTGACCACAATAAAATGAAGCTGGAAATCAGTATGGTGCAGAGAACCAGAATAGACACAAATATATGGTAGTTAAGCAACACTCTGAGATAATCAATAGGTTAAGGAGGAAATTGCAAAAGAAACCAGTAACTGCCTTGGAATGAATGAAAATGACATATCAAAACCTATGGGAGGTAGCAAAAGCAATTCTGAGAGGGAAATTTAGAGGCATAAATGCCAATGATAAAAAAAAAAAGGAAGCACTAAAGTCAAAGACCTTACTGCATACTTTGAGGAATTATGGAAAGAACAAACAATCCCAAAGCAAGTTAGAAAGAAGGAAATAACAATGATTAGAATAGAACTAAATGAAATTGAGAATAAGAAATCACTACAAAAAATTGATAAAAACAAAGGCTGGTTCTTTGAAAAGGTGAATAAAATTGAAAAACCCTAAGTTAGAATAACAAATAAAAAAAGAAAGAAGATGAGAATACATAGAAAAAAAAAATGAGGAGGGAGTTAGCACCATGGACACCACAGAAATACAGACTATCATAAGAGGAAACTTTGAAAAACTGTATGCCAACAAGATGGATAATTAGATGAAATGGACAAATTTCTAGAAGCACACAAGGATCCCACACTGATGAGAGAAGAAATTGTGGAACTCAACAGACCAATAACAAATAATGAGATTGAATCAGTCATCAAAAAGCACCCAACTAAGAAGAGCCAGGACCAAATAGCTTTATAGGTGAATTTGACTAATAATTCCAGAAAGAAACAATATCAATCCTGATTAACTCATTCTATGATGCAACTTCACCCTTATTCCAAAGCCACACAAATATGTCAAAAAAAAAAAAAAAAAGGAAAGTTATAGACCAATCTCTCTTATGAACCTAAATAATAAAATCCTCAAAAAATACTTGATAAACATGTTCAGCAGCATATCAAATGAATTTTACCTCATGACCAAGTGGGATGCATCCCTGGTGTGCAAGGATGGTTCAACATAAGAATATCAATTAATGTAATACATTAAAAGGTTAAAAGAGAAAAAAAAATCATATAATCATTTCTATTGATGCAAAAAAGCATCTGACAATATATAGCAGGCTATCCTGATGAAAACATGTCAAAAGATAGGAATAGAAGGAATCTTCTACAACGTGATAAATGGTATATATGGAAAACCCACAGCTAACATCATATTCAATGGCAAAATGCTAAAAGCTTTCCTTCTAAGTTCTGGGACAAGAAAAAGATGCCCACTGTCACTGCTATTATTTAACATTGTGATAGAAGTACTTACTCAAGCACTTAGACAAGAAAAAAAGATATAAAAGGAAACCAAATTGGAAGGAAGAAGTAAAAATTTTACTATTTGCAGGTGTCATGATCCTATACATAGAAAACCTTGAGAAATCTACAACAAAGCTTCTAGAGCTGATAAAGGAGTTCAGTAAAGTGGCAGGATATAAGATTAATTTTTAAAAATCAGTACCATTTCTGTACAACAATAATAAGCAATATAAGGGGAAATAAAAAAATTCAATGTACAAAAGCAAATAAAAGAATCAACTACTTAGGAATAAACTCAACTGAAGCTGTAAAGGACTTGTATGCAGACATACTATTGTTAGAGAGGTAATCAAAGAAGACCTAAATAAATGGAAGAATATTCCCAGTTCATGGATAGGAAGACTAAACATCATTAAGATGTCTATCCTACCCACTGATTTAGAGATTTAACAAAATTCCCATAAAAATTACAACAGACTTTTTTATTGAATTGGTAAAACTAAATATGAAATATATTTGGAAGAGCAAGGGAAACTGAATAGCCAAAGAAAAATTGAAAATCACAGTACTGACTTTAAAACATACTACAAATCTACATTGGTCAAAGATACATTGTATTAGCACAAAGATATACATAGGGAACAATAGAAGAGAACTGAGAGTTCTTTTAATGATCCTTATATATGTGTTCAACTGATATTTCACAAGGCCACTAAGCCCAGTCAACAGGGAGAGAATGACCTCTTCAAGAAATGGTGCTTGGAGAACTGGTAAAACATATACAAAAGAATGAGAGAGGATCAAAATCTCATGCCCTATACAAAAATTAACTCAAGATAGATCAAATATCTAAATATAAGAACAAAGACTATAAAGCTCCTGGATGATAATGGAGTGAAGCATTTATGAGATTGTGTAGTAGGATATGGTTTCATAAAATTTATAGCCATTGCTTGAACAATGAAAGAAAAAAAATAAGTAGAACCTCCTCAAAATTAATTTTTTTTTTGTTTCAAAGGAGTTTGTAAAGAAAGTGAAAAGGTAACCTACTCAGTAAGAGAAAATATTTGGGAACCATCTATCTAATAGTAGCCTAATATCCAGCATATTTAAAGAAATGCTTTTTTATTTAATAGCTGCCATTCTAATGTGTGTAAGATAGTATATCATTGTAGTTTTGATTTGGATTTCGCTAATAGCTAGTGATGTTGAGCATCTTTTCATGTGCTTTTTAGCCATTTGTATTTCCTCTTTGGAGAAGTGTCTTTTCAGGTCACTTGCCCATTTTTTAAGTGGGTTGTTGGTCTTTTTTATTTTTGAGGTTTAGGATTTCTTTATATACACAGGATATTAAGTTCCTACCAAATATATGGTTGCCAAATGTTTTCTACCATTAGGTAGGCTCCTTTTTTACTTTCTTGATAACGTCCTTTGAGATGTAAAAGTTTTTAATTTTGAGGAGACCTGATTTATCTATTTTTAATTTTGCTGCTTGTGCTGTGGGTGTAAAGTTCATGCAACCATTTCCTATTACAAGATCCTGTGACTGCTTCTCTACATTAACTTCCAAGGTCTTTATGGTCTTAGATTATAAGTGTTGGAGAGGATATGGAGGAATGGGAACCCTCATCCACTGCTGGTGGGAATGTAAAATGGTCCAGCCATTGTGGCAGACAGTTTTTTTCCTCAAAAAACTAACTATAGAACTTCCATATGATCCAGCAATTCCACTGCTGAGTATATACCCAAAAGAATTAAAAGCAAAGACACAAACAGATATATGCACACCAATGTTCATAGTGGCATTATTCACTAGTGCCAAAAAGATGGAATCATTCTTGGTACCCATCAACAGATGAATGGATAAACAAAATGTGGTACATACAGACAATGGAATATCTCCCAGCTGTAAAAAAAGAATAAAGTGCTAACCCATGGGATAACATGGATGAATCTTGAAGACCTTATGTTGAGTGAAGCAAGCCAGGCATTGGAAGATGAACAGAACATGACCTCACTGATACAAATTAAGGAAATTGAGCAGGCTCAGAGAGCTATGATCTGGAAGATACGTTTACAATAAATAGAAAGAGAGTAGAGGGTTTTGAGCCATCACCAATATGGATGTAAGGTGAAAGAGTGTAGTTGTGTATTGAAGGGATAGGATAGGAGGGTAGTGATATTATTGGGTTGTGTGGTGCAGGGTTGACAGGTGGGTAGACTGGGAATGATGGTTTAGAAGGTCCAGAGTACTGGGGGGAGGGTTCAGAGAGGGACCAGGTGAACATGGGGATTTGTAGGTATGTGGTTGAAAGTACAAAGTTGAGAATACTCTTATGGCAATATGACAAGGAAGGGTTACTGGTTTAGGGTGTTTGAAGTGGGGCATTCAGGACAGGGTGTACCTGGAACAGTTTTCTAAGGAGTGTGTGAGTGGATCATTCTGTTATAATGTGTAGTATCAGTGGATGGAGACCTACATAATGAGTGGGAAAGGGTTGGACTCCCATTCTTGGGAGGACTGATTTGTTCAGAAATAGATAGGCAGGAGTATCTCAAGAGCAAGGGCAGTTCCTAATAAGGAGGACAAACCAGTGTGTCGAGACCTCATCTTGTTGCATATAACTGTAAATCTTGTCATCCAACGAGCCAATCCAGGGGGTTGCCTTGGGCCCCAGGGGGATAGGTAGGGAGGAATAGAATAGATGGAACAAAGGGTTTTTATTGGTCAGTGGAAATGTTCTGAATGATCTTAAAGTGATGGACACAGGACATGTTAAATATCATCAAGATTTATAAAAGAGTAAGGTTTAAAATGTAAACCATAATGTAAACCATTGGCCATATTTAGTCCCTATGTTTCATTATTTGAATATCAGTTAAAACAAAGGGACCATCCACATGTTAAAAGGCGTAATATGTGGGGGAGGTAAGGGGGAGGATGTTGGGTATATGAGAGTCTCCTGTATTCTGTGTGTGACTTTGCTGTGACCTAAACTTCTTTGAAAACAAAATGAAAAATAGTGAGACACTGGGGAATGAGTGGGGGAAGGTGCCACGGTACAGATATGACACCAGATATTGCAGTGATGAAAGGCAAAATGCCAAAAAATTTTTCAAATATTTTTCATTTCTTAATATCCCAATCTTTTATTTCTTTAGTGTTTTAAAATTTTTATCTATTTTATCTCATATTTAAACTTATCATTATTATTACATTTTCCTATTAATTATATTCAGCTATTGTAATGGCTTCATCTTTAAGGAAGCTTTGTATCACAGAATAGTTACCACTGGGGTAGGGGAGGATTGTTGGTGAAGAGTGTCAAGGATGGGGGATGCATGGGAGGAAGTTCACCTGAGCATACATATAAGCTCTATAAAAATGTTAAAATGTTCACAGGGCATTGTTACAGGGCGTGGAAACTCACACAATAAAAAAGAGAATACTGAATTCCCATCCTGGAGAGCTCTGCCACATTCTTTAAAGGAGCAGCAACAGTCTCCCAAGGGCAGGGTCAGTGACTAGTAAAAGAGGATGATCTACTGATGCACCCTTGATATTGATGACTAGCCTTATTAGTCTTTGCCCCTGAAATTGAAATTTAGCATATTGTTATGGGGTGCCTAAGTGTTACCTCCTGAGAGCCTCCTTGTTGCTCAAATGTGGCCTTTCTCTAAGCCAAACTCAGGATATGAATGTATTAACTTCCCCCCAGTGTGGGACATGACACCTGGGGATAAGCCTCCCTGACACTGAGAGATTACTAACAAGCACCAACTAGCAATGCAACTGGAAAAAGACCGTGAATAAAGTGGGGGAAGATAAAGACAAATGAGTTTATATGGCTAAGAGACTTCAAAGTGAGTTGGGAGGTCATCCCAGAATTAACGCTTATGCACATCTCAGGAGGACCTCATAGACTTCCAGAGTGGATACACCCCCACATAGTGGGGCTCCTGAGGGCTCTGGTCCTATGGTGAGGGTGGATAGCTCTGGAGTTTGTTGCCTTGCCATTGGGCCCTACTTTAGAGTTTGTGCTCCTGAGAGTGACAGAATTGGACTCACTTATGTCTTCCTTGCATGTGGCTCACCTGTCCCTTCTATTTAAACCTATACTTGGTGCTGGAGTTTGTAGGTGCACATCCAGAGACTTGAGTCTTTGGGCTGTCCATGTGCCAGCTGGGCGCGGAACCTCAGTGGAGCTGAAAAGCCTACACTGTAACTCATTAGACTTGCCCAGGACAACTGGTGAAGAGATGATGATGGACAACAGCCATCACAGGGAATGGAGAGTGTCTGCAGCTGCAGGCAGGATAGTTCCATCCATATTCCCCATGGGATAAAAACCCCCTCTCAATAGGAGGTTGAGTGGATGTCACCACCCCAGAACCCGCAGGATTGGGGGAAGATCTATGGACTAGAGTGGACTTACTGGTATTCTGCTATAGACATATTGTTATTCTAGTAGTGGAAGAATTACAACATTGATGTGGAACCAGTGGCCACGGAGGCTCAGGGGGCAGGGAGATGGAAAAACAATTGTAATAAGGGGGCAATTTTGGGACTTGGAATCATCCTGAGTGACATTGCAATGACAGATATTGGCCGTTTTATATCATCACATAACAAGCAGAACTGTGTGGAGAGAGTGTAGAATACAATGTGAACTATAGTCCCTGCTTAATGGCAAAGCCCCAGGATGTGTTTATTAATTGCAATGAATGTGCCACACTAATGAATGATGTTTATATAGGACGTTGTGGAAAGTGTGGGAAGTGGGTCATTTAGGAATCTCTATATATTTTGTGTAACATTTATGTAACCTAAGTATTTTTTTAGAAGGTAAAAATATCAAAACAAAAAAGAAATGCTATTTCTTGAAATTAAAAACAAACAACCCATTTAAACAATGGGCAAGTGATTTGAAAAGACATTTAAACAATGAAGAAATACAAATGGCTAAAAAGCCAATATAAAGATTCTCAACATTGCTAGCTACTAGGTAAATTCATATCAAAACTACAATGAGATATAATTTTACAGCCATTAGACTGGCAGCTATTAAAATAATAAAGGACTATAAGTTTTGGACAGGATATGGAGGAAATGGGACACTTATCCACTTTTGGTGGGATTGTAGAATGATGAGGCCATAGTGGAGGATAGTTTGACGGTTCATCAGAGCAATATATACAGAACTGCCCTATGAGTTAGGAATCCCACTGCTAGATATATGCCCAGAAAAATTGAAAGCAGGGACATGAACAGATATATGCACACTAATGTTCATACAAGCATTATTTACTATTGTCAAAAATGGGAATCAACCCAAATGTCCATAAACAGATGAATGGAGAAACAAGCAATGAAATATTACTCAGCTGTAAGAAGTAATGCAGTATTAACACAGAGGATAACATGGATGAATCTTGAAGACCTTATGCTGAGTGAATTTAGCCAAGCACTAAAGGACAAATATTACATGACCTCACTGATACAAAAGAAGCAAATGAGCAGAGTCACAGAGCTAGAGACTGGAAGATAAGTTAAAAGGAAACAGAAAGGGAGTAGAGGGTGGTGAGCTAATGTGCATAAATGCAAACTCTTTGATAAAGTGGAAAAGTGTAGTTGTGCAGTGAATGAGTGTGACAGTGGTGCTGTAATGGGTTCAGAGGTGCTGGACTTTGAGGAGAAGTATAATTGGGGAGTTGGTTTGAACTATCAATGGAAATGGAGGGGAAGTTCAGGGAAGGAGCAGGTGAACCCTGGGGATTTGAAAGTCTGTAGTTAAAACTTCAATGTTGGGAATATTCTTTTGGCAAATATGGCAGGGGAGGGTTACTTCTGCACAATGTTGGATGTGGAGGGTATATAGGACTGGGTGAACTTGGGGGAGACTTCTATGGAATATATAAGTGTTCATCTTTTCATAGTGTGTTATATCAGTGGATGAAGACCCATACGATAAAGAAGAAAATGTCATACTCTCATACTGGGAAGTTCTGCTATGTTCTCAATTAGAGAGACAAGAATCCCTTGAGAACATAAGCAGGGCCTTATAAAAGGAAGCAGACCAACATGTCAAGCCTTCAATATTATTACAAGTAACTATGAATTTTATACTTCAACAATTTAAACTTAAAGATTACTATAGGTTTTGAGGGGAGAGGGAGGGAATAATAAACTAGAGACATGAAGAGAAATTTTAGGGCATTAGAGTTGTTTGGCATGATCTTGCAATAACGAATACAGGCCACTTCAAATTTTGTCAAAACCTATAAAAGTTTATGATAAAAAATGTAAACCATAATGTAAAACATTGACCATGATTAGTAACAATCCTTCAATATTTGCACATCAATTGTAACAAATGTACCATTGGCATGTAAAATGTTATTAATAAGTAGAGTGGGAAAGGAAGAGGATGTTGGGTATATGGGAATCACATGTATTTTCTATGTGACTTTTCTGTATACGAAAGCGTCTTGGAAAATAAAATGAAAAAAAAAGACACTGGGTAAATATGTTGAAGAAAATGTCACTGTACATACAAGACAACAAATCTTACATAGAAGAAAGTCACAATGTCTATTTTTTAAAAATTACTTGAAATAGTTTTTTTAAATTATTTTTTCATTGTGTTATTCATTTTATTCAGTTATTTTGTTGGCTTCAATTTTTGAGATATTATGGATCATGAAGGATCACAGCATGGAGGGGGAGCATCACTGTGTAGGGTGTCAGTGATGAGGGATGCATGGGAAGGAGTTCACCTGGGGCATGCCTCTAAGTTATATGAAAATGCTCAAGTGTTCATGGGATATTGTCTTGGTGGGTGAAATCCACACAATCGCCAAGAGAGTATTGAATTCCCATCCTGGGGAGTGGTGCTACATTCTCTAATAGGACAGTAAGAATCCCCCCGAATGCAAGGACAATGTCTAGAGAAGGAATAAGACAATTATGCTAGGCACTTGACATTTTGATTGTACTTATGAACCTTTTCTTGTGAAATTGAAACTTAGCCTAGTATTATATAATGCCCAAGTGTTACCACCTGAAAGCCTCGTTGCTCAAATGTGGCCTCTTTCAAGCCAAATGCAATACATAAATGCAGTGCCACTCCCCTGACATTGGACATGTCTCCCAGGGATGAGCCATCCTGACACCAAGGGATTATTACTAGGTACCAACTAGCAACGCATCTGGAAAAAGACCTTGACCAAAAGGGGAAATGATAAATACAAATTAATTTTTATGGCCAAGAGATTTCAAAGTGAGTCAGGAGGTCATTCCAGAGTTCACACCTATGCAAGACTCAGCAAGATCTCATTGACTCTCACAGTAAACAGTGCCTCAAATAGTGAGCATCCAGTGGCCTCTAGAGATTTCCATAAATCTCAGACTGCAGGACAGACAGCTCTGGTATTCAGCATCCTGTCAGTGGCTTTACTTTGGAATTTATGCACCCCAGTGTAAAGAGTTAGACTCACTTATATGTTCTCTACACATGGCTCCTATGCCTCTTTTATTTGAATATATTTTTAGCACTATACTGGATAAATATATGTCACAGAGATTTAAATATTTGGTCTGTCCATTTACCAGTTGAGCTCTGAATTTCAGCAGAGTTGGCACAAATCTTTTCCTATTCATTGGACTCAACCAGGACAGCCAACCAAGAGATGTTTATAGGAAATGCCCAACTGAATGAGCAAACGGTATCTGGAAATGCAAGGAAGAAAACTCCATCCACCTGCCCCATGGGATATGAGGCCACTCTCAATGAGAAGAGTGGGCATCACCATATCTAAATCCTCAAATTGGGGAATGAACAATGAACTATAATAGACTTATTATTATTCTACTATAGACTTGTAGCAATGGAAGAACTATTATCAGGATCTGTGGGATGTTAGAGGGAAGAATATGTATAATATGAGGAATTTTCAGGGCATTGGATTTGTCCTGCATGACATTGCAGTGATGGCAGGTAGAGAACGGGAAATCTCACAAATATATAGAGGATAAGAAACATACTCTTAAAAATCCGTGAGTCAAAGGAGAAATAGAAAGCTGAATCTGAGAAACAGATGTGGCTTAAGTGATTGAGCTCTCGCCTACCACATGGGAGGTCCTGGATTCAGTTCCAGGTGCATCTTTAAGAAGATAAGTGAGAGAGTGAGCTGTCCCAATAGGCTAGCATGGCATGTTCATGAAAAAAGATGATGCAACAAAAGACACAAGGAGGAAAAACATAAAAAGAGACAGAGCAAAGCAGGGAGTAGAGGTGGCTCAAGTGATTAGGCAGCTCCCTCCCACATGAGAGGTCATGGATTCTCTTCCCATTGCCTACTAAAAAAAGGAAGACAAGCACACACAGCAAGTACAAACAATGGAGGGAGAAATAAATAAAATAAACCTTAAAATAAAAGATGAATTTTTAATTACCTTGAGAAGAATGAAAATGAGACACAACATATCAAAACCTGTCGGATGCAGTGATGGCAGTGCTGAGAGAGAAGTTTAGATTTTTTATATTAAAAAAGAAGGAAGAGCTAAAATCAAAGACTTAAATGTACACTAGCAGCAACTAGAGAGAGAATAACAACCTAATCCCAAAAATAAGAAGGAGGAAAGAAATAGCAAAGATTAGAGCAGATATAAATGAAATTAGGAACAAAAAATAGAAAAAAACAAAAGTTGGTTCTCTGAAAAAATTAATAAAATTGGCAATCCTTTTGCTAGACTGACAGAGAAAAAAGAGAGAAGATACAAAAAAATAAAATCAGAAATGATGAGATAGATAATTAATGACCACATGAAATAAAAGAGATCATAAGAGGATAATCTGAACAACTGTAGGCAACAAGCTAGACAATGAAGAAGAAATGGGCAAATTCACAGAAATAAATGCATAACCTATACTGAACTTAAAAGAAATAGAAGACCCCAACAAACCAACCATAAGTAAGAAGAATGAAATAGTCTTCAATAACTTCCCAAAGATGAAAATCCCAGGAAAAGATGGCTTCACAGGTGACTACTACCAATGATTCAAAGAAGAATTAATGCCAAACATTCTCAAAACTCTTCCTAAAAACCGACAGAAGGAAAGCTACCAAACTTATTTTATGAAGCCAACATTGTCGTAATTTATCATCACATAAAGAAAACATGAAAAAAGAAAATTACAGATAAATTTCTCTAATGAATGTAGATTTAAAAATCCCCCACAGAACTCATTAGTAGAATCCAAAAGTGTATTTAAAAAAATATAAATCATGATCAAGTGGATTTTATCCCAGGAATGCAAGGGTGGTTCAATACAAGAAAATCAATCAATGTAAAACATCACATTACTAAATTGAGGAAAACAAATTACAAGATCATCTCAACTGAAAAAGACAAAATATTTGACAAAATCACACATCTATTCTTGATGAAAACATCCAATGATAGGAATAGAAGGAAGCTGTATTAGTCAGCCAAAGGGGAGCTAATGTGAAATACTAGAAATGTATTGGTCTTTATAAAGGATATTTATTTGGGTTAGAAGTCCACAGATACCAGGCCATAACACATAAGTTTCTCCCCTCACCAAAGTCCATTGCCACGTGTTGGAGCAAGACAGCTACTGACATTTACCATGGTTCAGGTTTCTTGTGTTCCTCTCCTCCCAGGGCTGCATTTCTTTCCGGGCTTAGCTCCTCTAGTTACTCCACAAGGCCAGCTGTAGACTATCAGGCGAATGGCTAGCTTCTATTCTCCTGGGGCCTTCACTCCAACATCAAAATTCCCAACATCAAAACTGCTACTCAAAACTGCTGCAACTTTGTTCTTTGTAATGCCTTTTTTATTTTCTTCCCCCACCCACCAAGGGGTGTGGCTCAATGCCCTACTGATGTGGCCCAGTCAATGCCCTAATCAAAACTTACTCATGCCCAGATTAACAGATCAGTTTACAAGCATGATCCAATTATATTTTTGGAATTCATAATTACATCAAATTGCCCAAGGGCTACAGAAACTTTCTCTACGTGATTAATTGCATATATGAAAATCCCACAGCTAACATAGTACTCAATTGAGAAAGACTGAAAACTTTCCTGATGATAGTAGGAACAAGACAAGGATGCTGACTATCAAAACTGTTATTCAATATTGTGCTAGATGTTCTAGCTGGAACAATTAAGCAAGACGGGTGATTAAAAGGCATCCAAATAGGAAAGGAAGAATTAAAACTTTCTCTGTTTGTTGATGACATTATCCTATACCTAGAAAATCCTGAAAATTTCACAATAAAACTACTCAAACTAATAAACAATTTCAGCAATGTGACAGGATACAAGATTAACATCCAAAAACCATTGGCATTTCTGTACACTACTAATGAGCAATCTGAGGAGGAAGTGAGGAAAAAATCCCGTTTAAAATAGAGATTAAATGAATCAAATATTTAAGAATAAACTTATACAAAGACAAAAAGGGCTTGTATTTAGATAACTGCAAAACATCACAAGAAGAAACTAAAGAAGCCTTAACTAAATGGAAGGGCGTTCCATGTTCATGGATTAAAAGAAAAAAATATTATTAAGATGTCAGTTCTACACTACAAACTTATCTCCAGATTCAACTTAATAAAACTTCCAACAGCCTTTTCTACAGAATTGGAAGAGGTAATTATCAACTTTATTTGGAAGGATAAGAGGTTCTTAAAACCCAAAAATATCTTTAAAAAACAATGAATTTGGAGGACTCACAATGTCTGACTTTGAAGACTATAAGTTAGTTACATTGGTAAGAACAACATGATAGTGGTTTAAAGATAGATATGTTGGTCCACCAATACAATTGTAGTTCTGGAATATATCCTCAAATTTATGGCAATGTGATATTTGCCAAGGCTGTCACGCCCACCCAGCTGATCCAGAACAGCATACCCAACAAATTGCATAGGTTCAACTGGATATCCATATCCAAAAGAAAGAAGGAGCACCCCTACCTCACACTTTATACAAAAATTAATGCAAAATAGATTAAAGGCCTAAATATAAAAGCTAAAACAATAAAACTCCTCAAAGAAAATGTAGGAAAATATCTTCAAGATCTTTGGGTAGGTGTTAGTTTCTGAAACCTTACACTGAAAGCATGAGTAATGGAAAAAAAAATAGTTAAATGACACCTCCTCAAACTTAAGCACTTTTGTGCATCAAAGGAAATTTTGAAGAAGGTGAAAAGGCTGCCTACTCATTGAGAAAAAATATTTAGAAACCAAGTATCTGATAAGGATTTGATATCCATTTATCTGAAAAGATGATACAACCCAATGGCAAAAAGACAAGCAACCTAGTTTACAAAAAGGGCAAAAGACTTAAATTGATATTTCTCAAAAGTGGAAATATATATGGCCAAAAAACACATGATAAAATGTTCAGCATCATTAGCAGCTAGGGAAAAGCAGATGAAAACTACACTGAGATATAATTTTTTACCTTATAGAATTAGAATTAATATTTTTTAAAAACCCAGAAACTTCAAGTTTTGGAAAGGATGTGGAGAAAGAAGAACACTCCTTCACTGTTGGTGGGAATGTAGAATTGTTCAGCATCATTAGCTGCTAGGGAAATGATGAAGTTTCTGTTCCTCAAGAAAATAAATATATAACTGCCATATAAATGAGCAATCTTGTCAATAGTAATATATTCAGAAGAACTGAAAGCAAGGACACAAACTGACATCTGAAGACCAATAGTCATAGCAGAATTATTCTTAAATACTTAAATATGGAAGCAACATAAGTATTTATCAAATTATAAGTGGATAAAGAAAAAGTGGTATACACATACAGTGGAATAATAATTTCCAATAGGAAAAAATTGAAACTGAGATGCATATGACAAAATGGATGATCCTTGAGGACATTATATTGAATAAAATAAGTCAGATCCAAAGGACAAATATTGTATGATCTCACTAACATGAGCTAAAATGGCGAGTAATTGCATAGAGATTAACTCTAGAGTATAAGTTACTAGGAAATTAAGTGTTGGTTGAGAATGGGAGCTGATGCTTAATGTATGTAGGATTTTTAATGAGATTAATTTAAATGAGTGGAAATGGATAGAGTTGATGGTAGCACATTATAGTGAACATAACTAACATACATAAATGTGATTGTAGCTGAAAGGGGCAGTCTGGGAATATAATATTTCAAATGAAAGGAAGCTAGAGGATAATGTAAGGACTGTATAACTGATTTTGTTGGTGGATGATAATTGCAGTTAATAATATAATTAAAGAATGTTCTTTTATAAACTTTTAAGAAATTTCTATTTTGGTTAAAAAAGGCATCATTTAAATTAGAAACTTAATAGAAAATATGAAGAGGTAATACAAACTCATCTATCATTTGAGGAAGAAGCAATAAAATTAAGAAAGGGCCCAAACCAGTGAATATAACAAATACCTACCAAACTACAAATTAAAAGGGAAAATAGAAAACTTAAAACAAGGGAGGAAATATGATAAAACATCCCATTTCCTTTAGGAAGAACCTGTTTCCCTGTAGATCATAACTGCTGACTACAATGGTTTAATTATTAATGTTATTTTATTTTGCTTTCTTTCCTTTACTTGATATCTTACGTTAATTGACATATTTCTCACTCTATGGTAACCTAAAAGCATATGCATTGATCCAGCAGGATTTTGTTAGTTCTTAATATCTTGCCTTTTTAAAATGCCCATTTATTATCTCATGTGGATTGAACTATTTACAACTCTCCTGTAAGCTATAACCATATATATTATTCCATCTGGTTTTGTCAAAATTTAATGGTTTGCTTAGATTAATCACCATACTTATTATTTTATGTTAATTAAACATTTTACAACCTTGTTGTAACCTGTAATATTAGGTTTACCCCAGCTGACTTTTTTCAATTCTCAAATGCCACCTCTCAGTCATGATATTACACACTTCCAATAGTACAAATCAATCGATATCTCACAATGTCCCAGATTCAATATCTCCATCTCCATTTGTTTGAATTTCATAAAAGCTCAGAGTTTCTCCAAATTGGGAAGAGAGATCTGAGGCTTTGCTTTGCCTCCTGCCTCCTTAAGTAATAAATCTCTTTCCTCTTTTAAAGCCTAGTGTCACTAGATGAGTTTTATTTTGCATGTTCAGCAGCAAACTTGGCTAGGCATTTAGGGCGCTAAGTGCTAGGCATGCAGGAGTATAAAAATTAGAGCCTCCAGGCTATTAATTAATGCCTATTAATCACTAGACCAGAACAATCTCCCAAAATCTAAACTTTTTTTTTCTATGAGCAAGTACAAAATAGGTTTCTATAGGTTTACCCCCCATTTAGATGTCTTTGCTCAGAACAGAAACAAAGTCTCTATTGTAATGCACACACTGAATAACTGCAAATGAATTTTAATTTTAAGATAATTCACTGCCTTTGTGGAGAAAATTAAAAGCAAGTACTGAGACAATTAGAAGTTGGGAAAAATCATCTATATTTTAATTTAAAAGATATTTCCTTAATTTGAAGTCTGATGTAATGTATAAGGCAAATTATGTGGTATCTAAGACAATTGTGTTACATACAAGATTTACAAAGTTCAAAATATTAGGAATGGCTTTGCCACCTTCAGCAATGATCAGAAAGAAAGAGATGAAGTCAACCTAGAGTTAACAGAAAAGATGATATAAAACATTTCTTGATGAAAGAATTCCTTGTTTGGAGCATAAAATAAAAATCAACTGATCTCCATAATTAGTAGTCATAGGATTGACAATGACATCCGTCATGCACTTAAAAGCAAAAAAAAAAACAAGTAGCATGAGGTAAGATTTGGAATGTTGCCCTTACAAGGAGATGAATCCATGGCTGGAAACTAATCAAGGTCTTTCCCTTGAGATATCAAACAAAGGAACAGTGCTGTTTTACTTTTCACAAAGGAAAGATTTAAATTTCTTCTCACTCAAAGGAATTATTTTAAATTTTCTCCCCAGAGTCACCTTTCATAATGATTGGAACAATCAAGTGACATTTGTATTAAAAACTCTATTTTCCCAGATTTTTTGTTTGTTTGTTTTTCTTTTTCTTTTTGGTAAAAACAATTGTTATTGCAAGAATATAGAATTTTTCAATGTTGAATATTACCAAATTAAATCTAAACCTGGCTAAAACCACTCTGTGAATTTTAAAACTTTAATTAATTCCCTAGACCACTGCATTGGCTTTAGTAGCAATTAGGAGACATATTCAGAACATCACTGAAATATCTCAAATCCCTCCTATAAATCAGGCAGTAAAGTAGGGTTGTAAGCAAACAAGAAAGTGCACAAATGGTGGCACCAAGATCAAAAGACCACATGCTCATAGAGAAATCCATCAGAAAGCAAAACAATAGATAGACATTAAGTCATATCACAGAACACCACTGAGAGAATAACCTTCTTGTTATGCCTCAAAGGTCTTTGGATAACTTTTTTTATGCAGAAAATTTCAACTATGATTTTAAAATTCTAGTTAATTTCTCTTTTGTTTGTGGCATTTATATTATTACTCAGATTTTGTTAGCCAATTTAATATATATATTATCATTGACATTCTAATTCTTATATATTCAGATATATACTTTTAAATATATATATATTTAAAATACTTAGATTACATAAATGTTACAAAAAATATCGAGATTCCCATATGCCCCACTCTTCACACTTCCCACCCCCTCCCACATAAACAACATCCTTCATTAGTGTGTCACATTCATTGCAATTGATAAATGCATCCTGGGACATTGCCACTGAGCATGGACTATACTTCACATTGTAGTTTTAGACTCTCCTCCACACAATTCTGCAGGTTATGGGAGGATATATAATGGCCTATATCTATCATTGAAATGTCATTCAGGACAATTCCAAACTCATTTAAAAAAAAAAAAAAGCATATTACACCTCTTTTTCCCTCTCCCTGCCCCCAGAGGCTCCAGTGGCCACTGCCTCCACATCAATGTAATATTTTCCATTGCCAGATTCACAACACTTCTATAGTAGAATAACAGTAACTATCTCTAGTCCATAGTACATTCCACAATCAAGAGGATTCTGGGATGATGATGCCTGCTCCACCTCTAGTTGAGAGGGAGCTTAGATCCCATGGGGTTGATGGAAGGGACTATTCTGCTTGCAGTTACAGACTCTCTTTTCCTTGGGATGGACACTGTTCATCATCATCCTAGAAAGCTGTCCTGCATCTGTCCAATGAACTTGAGAGTAGGTGTTGCAACTCCACTGAGGCTCAGGGACCAGCTGGCACATGGACAGACCAAAGATTCAAGTCTCTTGAACATACACGAACCAACTCCAGCACTAAGTTTAGGTTCAAATACAAGGGACAGATGAGCCATATGTAAGGAAGCCATAACTAAGTAAAACTGTCACTCTCAGTAGCACAATCTCCAAAGTGAAACCCACCGGCAAGGCACAAAACTATAGAGCTATCTGCTCTGACCATAGGGCCTATTCTCCAGAACCCTCAGGAACCCCATCATTTTGAGTAGTATTCACTTTGGTGGTCTGTGAGATCCTGCTGAGATGTGTATAAAGATTACATATGGGATGACCACCCAACTCATTTTGAAGTATCTTAACCATATCAACCTAAGTGATGTTACCTTTCCCCCTTTTATTCAAAGTTTATTTCCAGTTGCATTACTACTTGGTTCTTGGTAGTAATCTCTCGGTGCCAGTGAGTCTCATCCCTGGGAGTCATGACCCATGCTGGGGGGATGGTAATGCATTTATATGTGGAGTTTGGCTTAGAGAGAGACCACATTTGAGCAACAAAGAAGCTTTCATGAGGCAACTCTTAGGCACCCCACAACACTAGGCCAAGTTGCAATTCAAGAACAAAGGCTCACAAGCATAGTCAATATCGAGGGCCTATCAATGAACCATCCTTTCCCACTAGTCATTGCCACTGCACTTGGGGGACAGTTGCTGCTCCATTAGAGTATGTGACAAGCTTTCCAGGATGGGAATTCAATATTTTCTCAGTTGTGTGAATCTCAAATCACTGTGACAATGCCCCATTAACATTTCTATACATTTATATACCTTATATGTATGTCCAAGTGAACTTGTTCCCATGTGAGACAAGACCATAAAGACTTTGGAAGATAACATAGGGAAACATCTAAAGGATCTTGTAATAGGAAACAATTTCATGAACTTCACACACAAAGCATGAGCAGTAAAAGAAAGAAATAGATAAATGGGATCTCCTCAAAATTAAAAACTTTTGCACCTCAAAGGAGGTTACCAAGAAATTAAAAAAGACAGCCTACCCAATGGTAGAAATATTTAGCAACCATATATCTGATAAGAGCCTAATATATCCTGCATATATAAAGAAATCCTACACTTCAAAAATAAAAAGACAAACAAACAATTATAAAAATGGTCAAACAACTTGAAAAGACACTTCTCCAAGGAAGAAATACAAATGGCTTAAAGGCACATGAAAAAATGCTCAACATCACCAGCAATTAGGGAAATTCAAATCAAAAGTGAAATGAGATACTCTTACACCTATTAGACTGGTGGCTATTAAAAAAATAGACTACAAATGTTGGAGAGAATGTGGAGGAATGGGATAGCTCATCCACTGCTGGTAGGAATGTAGAAAGGTTCGGTCATTGTGGAGGATACTTTGGCAGTTCCTGAAAAATCTAACTATAGAAATGCAATATGATCCAGCAATTCTACTTGTGGGTATATACCCAGAAGTATTGAAAGCAAGGTCATGAACAGATATATGTACACTAATGATCATTGCAGCATTATTCACTATTGGCAATAGTTGGAATCAACCCAAATGCCCACAAACAGATGAATGGATAAACATAGTGTGGTACATACATACAATGGAATGTTACTCAGCTGTAAGAAGGAATACTTTACTAAAACATGGGATAACATGGATGAATCTTGAGGACCTTATGTTGAGTGAAGCAAGCCAGGCATTGAAGGACAAATGTTACATGACCTCTTTCATATTAATTAAGCACATTGAGCAGACTCAGATAGCTAGAGTCTGGAAGATAGGTTTACAGGAATTGGAAAGGGAAAAGAAGGTTGTGAGCCAATGCCCATATGGGCAAAATCTATTATAAGGTGGAAATGAGTAGTTGTGCAGTGAATTGACATGTCAGGGATATAGTGATACTTATGGGTTGGGTGGTGCAAGCTAGACAGGGTGGTAGGGTGGGGAGGATGTGTTGGATGGTTCATGGAACTGGAGGAGGTTTGGGGAAGGGAGCAAGTGAACAATGGGTACTGACAGATATGTGGTTGAAACTACAATATTGAGAAAGCTCTTTTGGCAATATGACATAAAGGATTACTGATTTGGGGTGTTGGACAGGGGAGCATTTGGGAGAGTGTGCACCTGGGACTGTCATCTAGAGAATGTGCAAGGAAGTATTTTGTCATAGTGTATTGTATCAGTGGCTGGAGACCCACATAATGAGTGGGAAAGAGTTGGACTCCCATGATGGGGAGGCCTGATATGTTCTCAAACCGAGGGAAGGGTATGTCTTGAGAGCATGGTTGGTTCCTAATAAGGGAGGACAGACTAATTTGTCAAGCCTTCAACATTGTTTTAAGTATCTATGAATCTTGTCCTTCAAGGAGTGAAGCCTGGTGGTCTCCCTGGGTCCTGAGGGGAGGGAAAGGGAGGAATAGGAAAAAAAAAAAAAAGAAGAGGGGGTATTTAGAAGACAATGGAAGTATTCTGCCTAATCTTGCAATGATGGATACAGGCCCTGTTAAATTTCATCCAAATTTTATAAAGTGTGAGATCTAAAATGTAAACCATAATGTAAACCATTGACAATGGTTAGTAGCTATGTTTCAATATTTGTACATCAGTTGTAACAAATATACCATCAACATGTAAAAAGGTTATTAATATGGGAAGGGGGAAAGGGGGGAGGATTTTGGATATATAGGAGCCCCCTATATTCTATATGTGACATTATTGTGACCTAAAACTCCTTTGAACACAAAATGAAAAAAAGTAAGACACTAGTTTTACATTTTCTAAATTATTATGTATTTTATTTATGTTTAAACCTATCATTATTATTTCATTTTCTTATTCATTGTATTTGGTGATATACTTGGCTTCATTTTTGAAGAAGTTTTAGATCACAGATAGGTTACAACTGTGGCAGGGAAGGATCATTGGTGTGGGGTGTCAGTGATGGTGGATACATGGGAGGAAGTTCACCTGGGCAAACATATAAGTTATGTAAATGTGTTCAGAGGTTCATGGGACATGCTGCAGTGGGTAGCATATCACACAACCAAAAGAATATTGATTTCCCATCCTGGGAAGCTCTGCCACATTCTCTAATAGAACAGCAAAAATCCCCCAAATACAGGGGCAATGACTAGTGAAGAAGGATGGTCCATTGATGGGTCCTTGATATTGGTAACTATGCTTATGAGCATTTATTCTTGAAATTACAAGTTATTCTAGTGTTGTAGGGTGCCTAAGAGTTACCAATTTTGAGACTCCTTGTTGCTCAAAATTGGCCTCTCTCTGAGCCAAACTCAGCATATAAAGGCATTACCTACCTCCCAGCTTGGGGCATGACTCATGGGGATGAGGGTCCCTGGCACAGAGGAATTACTACCAAGCACTGACTGGTGATGTAACTGGAAAAAGACCTTGAATAGAAAGGGAAAAATCTAAAGCAAATGAGTTTATATGGCTATGAGACTTCAAAGTGAGTTGGGAGGCCATCACAGTGGTAATGCTTTTCACATCTCAGCAGGATCTCATAGACTGCCAAGGCAGATACTCACCCACATAGTAGGGCTCCTGAGGGCTCTGGAGATATCCAGGTCCTATGGTCATGCCAGATAGCTCCAGAGTTTGGTGCCTTGCAAGTGGGCCCTACTTTGCAGTTTGTCCTCCCAAGTGGGAGATGGTTGGGCTCAGATGTGACTTCCCTACACATGCCTGTTCTGTCCCTTTTGTTTGAATGTATAGTTGGTGCTGGAGTTGGTAGGTGTACACCCAAGAGACTTGAATCTCTGGGCTGCCCATATGTCAGCTGGTCCCTGAGACTAAGCAGACTTGCAACATTTATGCTCCAGTTCATTGGATTTACCCAATACAACTGATAAGGAGATTAGGATGGACAACCACCACATAAGGTAACCAAGAATGTCTACAACTTCAAGCAAGAGAGTGCCATCCATTAGCCAAAGGGGATGAAAGACCCTTTTCAGTTAGAGGTAGAGTCAGCATCACCATTCCTGAATCCTCAAGATTGGGAATAAATTATGGATTAGAGTGTACTTAGAGGTATTCTACTATAGACTTATTGTTATTCTAGCAATAGAAGTAATTATATCATGGATGTGAAGAGAGTGGTCAATGAAGTTGCTGAAGTCACGGAGAGGGGAAAAGAGTTGTAATAGAGGGCATTTTCAGGACTTGGAATTGTCCTGAATGACAGATATAGGTCATTATATATCCTGCCATAACCTACAGAATTGAGTGGAAAGACTTTAAACTACAATGTAAATTATAATCCATGCTTAGTGGCAATGCTCCAAAATGTGTTCATCAATTGCAATGAACGTACTACACTAATGAAAGAACTTGATAATGTGGGGAAAAGTGGGGGATATGGGAATGGGTCATATGTGAATGCCTTATAGTTTTTAAGTAGCATTTTATGAAATGTAAGTATCTTTTAAAAATAAATAAATAATATATTTTAAAAAATTAAATGGGTAATAAAACAAAATGGACAAATGAGTTTAGCTCTCATAAAAGGATGGATAAAATTATTAAATTAACTGAATTTTAAAAAGTTAAACTTCATATTACATTTATTTGTTTACCATTTGTGACTGATCAATATAAAAAACATTAATTAAAGTAGACTTCCAGGGAGTGTGTGAGTGTTCATTCTGTCGTAATGTGTTGTATCAGTGGTGGAGAACCACATAATGAGTGAGAAGGACTTGGACTTCCATCTTTGGGAGGACCGATTTGTTCAGAAATAGACAGGAGGCCATTGAGCTGTACGGTAGGAGTTGCAGCTCCACCGAGATTCCATGCACACCTTGCATATAGGTAGGCCAGAAGTTCCAGTCTCTGGAAGTATACCTAAAAACTTCAGCATCACATATAGGTTTGAATAGAAGGGACTGATGAACTATGTGCAGGGAGGACTTATTTGAGTCCAATTCTGTCACTCTCAGGAGCACAGATTCCAAAATAGAGCCCACTGATAAGGCATCAGTCTCTGGGTCTATCCCCACTTATATAGGACCTGGGTGTCTCCAGAGCTCTCAGGAGCCCCGAGACAACGATGGGCAATGGCCATCCCAGGGAAGGGAGAGGGCCTGCATCTGCAGGCAGGATCATCCCACTCACCATATCCATGGGATATAAGCCCTCTCTCACTTGGAGGTAGAGTGGACATCACCATCCCAGTCCCCTCAGGACTGGGGGAAGAACTATGGACTAGAGTGGACTTGATGGTATTCTGATGTTCACCTATGGTGATTCTAGAAATGGAAGAAATTATAACAATGAGGTGGAGCCAGTGGCCACTTGACACTTTTGGGGCAGGAAGGGGATGAGCAGTTGAAATACAGGGTCTTCTTTGGGATTTGGAGGTTGTCCTGAGTACCTTTGTGGCAACGGATGTAGGCCATTTTAAATCAGCACACACCACTCAGAAGTATGTGGGAGAGAGTGTGGTCTACGGTGTGAACTGTGGCCTATGGTTGGTGGCAAGGCCCCAGGATGTGTAAGTCCATTGAGGGTGGTGGGCCACACTTGTGGGAGATATTTGTGTGGGTGTGGTGGGAGGTGTGGGAGGTGGGCAACATGGGAATCCCAGTGGGTTCCGTGTAATATTTTGGGTATCTAAGCATCTCTTAAAATATATTTATATATACACATAAATAACATTTTTGTAAGCAAATGCACATATATGCATATATATTTATATATCGTTTTGCAAATGTTGGTATGTATTGTGAAAATTTTGATTTTTACCCACAATAAAAAAAAATAGATAGGAATGTTAAAAAAAAAAAAGAGAGAAAAAGAAATAGACAGGAGGGAGTCTCTCAAGAGCAAGGGCAGTTCCCAATAGGGGACGACAAACCAGTGTGTCAAGATCTCTTGTTGCATGTAACTATGAATCTTGTCATCAAACGAGTCAACCCAGGAGGTCATTGTGGGCCCCAAGGGAATGAAGAGAGAGGAATAGAATAGATCAAACAAGGGGTATTTAGTGGACAGAGGAAATGTTCTTCATTACTGTACAGTGATGGACACTGGACATGGTAAATGTCATCAAAATTTGTAAATGTGTATGGTCTAAAATGTAAACCATAGTGTAAACCATTGACAATGTTTAGTAGCTATGTTTCACTATTTCTATATCAGTTATGACAATGCTACCATCCATAAATAAAAAGGTATTAATATGGGGGTGAGGAATGGGGGAAGATGTTGGGTATATGAGAGTCTCCTGTACTCTGTGTATGATTTTGCTGTGACCTAAAACTTCTTTGAAAACAAAATGAAAAATAGTGAGACACTGGGGAATGAGAGAGGGAAGGTGTCACGGTACAGACTTGACACCAGATATAGTAGTGATGAAAGACCAAATGCCAAAAAAAATTTTTTTATATTTTTCATTTTTTTAATATCCCAATCTTTTAATTTTATTTTATTTTTAGTTTTTTTAAATTTTTATGTATTTTATTTCTTACATTTAAACTTATCATTATTATTTCATTTTCCTATTAATTGTATTCAGCTATTATAATGGTTTCATCTTTGAAGAAGCTTTGGATCACAGAATGGTTACACCTGAAAGGGGAGGACCATTGGTGGGTGTCAGGGATGGGGGATGCATGGGAGGAAGTTCACCTGAGCATAAATATAAGATATATTAAAATGCTCAAATATTCACAAGGCATTGTCACAGTGGATGGAGAATCACTCAATAAATGAGAGAACACTAAATTCCCATCCTGGAGAGCTCTGCCACATTCTCTAAGGGAGCAGTAACAGTCCACCAAGTGCAGGGGGGTTCTATACACATCTCAGTAAGATCTCATAGAATTCCAAAGTAGATATCACCCCAAATAATGGGGTTCTTGAGGGCTCTGTTACACCCAGGTCCTATGTTAGGGTGGATAGCTCTGGAGTTTGGTGCCTTGCCAGTGGGCCCTCCTTTGGAGTTTGTGCTCCTGAGAGTGACAGAGTTGGGCTCAACTATGTCTTCCTTGCACATGGCTTATCTCTCCCTTCTACTCAAACCTATATTTCATGCTGGAGTTTGAAACTGTACATCCAGAGACTTGAGTCTTGGGGCTGTCCATGTGCCAGGTGGGTCCGGAAATTTGGTGGAGCAGCAACTCCTACTATACAGCTCATTGGACTCACACAGGACAACTGGTGGGGAGATGATGATGGAAACCAAACATCCCAGGGAATGGAGAGAGTCTGCAGCTGCAGGCAGGATAATCCCATTCATCTTCCCCATGGGGTATAAGCTCTCTCTCAATTGGAGGTGAAGTGGACATTACCATCCCAGACTCCTCAGGATGGGGTGAAGAGCTATGGACTAGAGTGGACTTACTGGTATTCTACTATAGACATATTTTCTGAATGTTGCTCATTGGTTTCAAAAAAATAAAAATCAGAATAGACTATGAAAGAGTTCTTTAATTTGTTCCCACACAAACCTAATGGTAGCCCTCTGCATCAGGTTCTGTTTTACTCCTCTTTATATAGATGGTGACAGAGAGGCAGTGAGAGCTTAAGAAACTCCAGACACAGTGACAGGTGGAAAACAATGCTCAGGCAGTCCAGCTCCTGACTCTTAATTACACTTGTAGGGTGTGGCCATTATGGAATCCAAGGAGCTGAGGGTTGGACCAGATCCCCTGATGCAAAGTCTTTCAGGAATCTAGTTCAGTCTCTCACTATGAAACAAATTTTGCAGTTTCAATTATTTTGTTAATTTTTCACTTCTTGGGGACAATATTCAAATTATAGTAGGAGCTAACTTGAGAATTTCATAGGAATGGAAAACAATACAGGTTTTGTTTTTTACCTTTACCCTAGAAACCCCTCACAGTGAGCACCTGGAAGGGACATCTTGGGGCAGGTTCCAAGGAGCAGGGGGTGGAGGAGGGGCCTAAGCGCGCCTGCAGGGCTTCTAGGTTCCCTGAAGCACTATGATCCCAGGAATGAAAAACTGGCTTGGCCGGCTCAGCTTCCAGCTGGTGGGGTGATCATGGACACCTCACTCTCCAAAAAAATTCAACCAAAAACTTTGGCCATCTCCTGCCTGGACAGGGTCTGTGGGATGGAGAGGCGGAGGACTGTGGGCCAGCAGGGCCTAGGCGGGGAGGCACGTGGGACGTCACAGCATCCACTGTGCTGCACCCGGCGCTTTCCCCTGGGACTGGCCAGAATGGTGGCGGCGGGGATGAAAGCGCGGGTCTCAGCCCTGAGGTGGGCAGCGGAGGCCGCGTGCGGGGCGAGTTTCGTCCCCAAACGGAGAGCGGGACCTTCCCACGCCGCGCCCTGACACCTCCCCCTGCACCAGGACCACCTTTTCCGCCTTTTCCGCCTCTGCCTGCTCAGCCCTCCTTGGAAGGTGTGGTCAGCGCCCAGCACCGTGCTTTCGCCTCCGCGCTGAGGACCTGAGCTGTTTCCCGTGGGACCCACGGGGCAGGCGCCCGCGGCTTTGGGACGTCGCGGCCACAGAGTGAAGAGCTTCGTGTTCCCGCTTGTGCTGGGGAGCGAGCGTGGCCGCGGCTGCTCCAGGAGGTTTCTTAAAAGATGGAGCCCAGGATCCTGCATTTTCTGCTCTGTCCCCTGTGGGCTTTTGCCTCGTGTAATACTGCAGCAAGACTTCTTTTACCAAACTATCGGTTCATTAAAGATTTGCCGGCTCGAAATCATGGCCTACTGCGGGATGTTTTGGTGGGTTTTTTTGTTTTTTTGTTTTTTTTATTGTTTGCGTTTTTGTTTGTTTGTTTGTTTGCTTGTTTTTTAAAACGGATTCAGGATTGTTCTGGAGATAATCCTGATAGAGATTCAGAGAAAGGAAAGTTCATAATATTGGAACCTTTCAGTTGGATAAGTTGGGGACAGGCCGGTCCAGGCTGAGCCTTTTCGGAGCCTAGTGGAATGGGCAAGTAGTGGCCCTATGCAAACACTTTTATTAATGTTTTAATAGTTAATTTTCCTTGCGATGCCAGCAGAGTTTATTTATTTATTTTTATTTTAGTTTTTTATTTTTAAACTTTTTATTTTACATATACTTTTGCAAACATACCTTACTAAGCACCTTTTAAAATATATATATATATATATATATATATATATAAGTAACATTTATGTAAGCAAATGCACATATATGCATATATATTTATATATCATTTTGCCAGCAGTGTTTAAAAAGTTTGAAAATTTGTCAGGGACGTGTGTTATAACTGCTAACATTATTTTAATTTAAATATATTACCAGCTTAAAAACCAAAAATACATTATACTTTTCCTGGCCTTAATGGAAGTAAACTCATCAAAAATATTTTTGGAATATGCTTTTTATTTGTTTCTAATTGTGAAATTGTCTCTTTGTAATTTGTCATGACCCAGTGATGATTTTAAATTATTTTTAGTTTAATTCTAGCTTACTGAAATGTCTTTCATTTCACCTACTGATATTGTTTAAAATATGTATAGATCTATTGACAGATCTGTTGAAGTGATCCTTGCACAGTTTGAGAATTTACTAAATGCCACTGAATTGTACCCCTTTAAATGGTTAATTTTACCTCAGAAGATATTAGAAATATATATGTAAGTGCAACCTCCATACTGGGATAAGTTTGCACACAATAAAATTCATTCATTAAGAGAAATCAAGTTTTGAAAATCGCTACATGGTGGTAGCTTTAAACAACCTACTACTGAATACTGCATAACCAAGATGAAATTTTCACAGAATTTTAATTGTTAGTGGGGAGTGGATGTGGAGGAGTGCCGGCTTCCCACATATGAAGTCCCAAGTTCAATCCCCTGCCTCCTGGTATCTAAAAAAAAAAAAATGTTCTTTTAGTATATTTAAGAGCCACGACTGCTGTTTTTTTGTAAATCACATATATACATTGAAACTAAATTCCTCCTGTTAAAAATTCAAAATCTGAATGTTCTGGTCAGCAAGGGGATAATAACCATCCACCTTTATATATTGTCAAGATTTTTTGTTGAGCTTTATTAACTACTGTCTCTTAGGTCAATCCTACACTGATAAATGGCATACATATTTGTAATCTATTTGCTTCAAGAATCTTTTGATTTCAAAATAGTATTTTTTTTTCATCTATTAAATGTATATCAGGTACATCTGATACTATATATATATTTGAGAAATGTTCAGTTGTGTGCAAAATGTTCTGATTATATTTGCTCCCCTACAGCCTTGGCACATAAAGGTAAATTCCAGCATCTTATAACCATCAATATTACTCCATCTTGCAAATCCCTGCCATGATCAAGTAATTACCTCATGTCCCCATAGGCACGAAATCTCTGCACAGACTCCTGGAGGGGAGAGACAGAGAGAAAATCCCCATTCTCTGGCCAAGCTTCTCTATTGATGACACTTGAAACTCACATGCACAGATTGAGAAAAGACAGCCAAGAGCAAAAAATTCCGAAATGAGGTTTGAGCCACCTCCAGAGGCCATATAGAATGAACTTGAACAAAATTCTGGAGTAGCATGCCCCTAGCTTGGAGGAGAGAATTATATTAGTAAATGTCCTTCTCCATGGCTTTCAGCATGGGGCAAAGGGCCAGCACTTTCAGAATATGGTGCAGAGGAAGGAGATCCTCTGAAAAGCTGGAATCCCTATATCCTGCTGTTCCCACAAACACCCAAGTCTTTCAGGGAATATTCACACATTTCCTCCTTAATAGTGTCAAACTGAGAACTAAGAAACTAAGCTGCAAAGCAACAAAGCATTTCTTTGGGGTCTTAGAGCTGTAATTTGGGGAGCACAGATTCTGGTAGCAACTCAAATCATGTCCCATGTCCTGTCTTGGCATTTGCAGGCAAGGATTTTTAAAGGAAAAAATTAGACTAGTTGTTTTTGGTTGATGGATATTTGGGATACTCAAACTGTCCTTCACATGAGTTAACTGAGTTATTTATCTTGTGGTTTGTTTTACAGTCCAGAAGTCCTTGGGGTTTTGAGGAACAGTTGTTACTTTTGGCTTCAAATATTTGTGGCAGTTTGTGATATCTGGCTTGTATTTGCTCATGTAATCTTCAGACTGACCTCCTGACTCCATTTAAAATCTTTTAGCCATAACAATTCTATTTTCTTTTCTTTTTTCCAAAAATAGCATCCAGACTTTTACAAGGGCAATTACTTTCAAGATTTTGGTTGAACCAGTAGTGTCCCCCTCAAGCTGACTCAGTCAGGCATTAAAGTAAATCATCTGCATTTGGTCAAAGTGGTATCCAAGGAATGAAGCTTAAATTATTCCTGACTTCCTTCTCCAAAAGAACATGCCAGAGGTGCCTTTCTTTCATCAAGCCATGTGGGCAACCATCATTGAATATTTAAAATTCACCAGTAGATGCCTGTTTTCTCTGGTTGTATTCCATAGTCCTTATTTCAATACATTCTGCACCTAAAAGGCTGCCTTGGAAATAGAAGTCTCATTATGTCATTGTCTTACTTTCACTTTTTTGATGGGTTACCACTGGCCTTAAAGCAAGGACATAGGACTTACAATGGCCTCCAGACCCTGAAGACCTTTCTCTACTCTCTCTAGTGCAGTCCACCCTATTACAGTCTGCTCTCACTTTCTAGGATGTTCAGATTCTCTTGTCTCAGGGATTTTGTACATGTTCCCATTAAACGAATTGATGTTGTAAGCAAATTTTCTAAGACTTTGACCAGCCAAACCCTCAAGGTTTCAGTTAATAAACCTCTTCACTATTCTTGGGGAAAAACTCATAATGTGTATTTTGGGTAATACTGGTCTTATGGGTAATCATGTATTATATTTTTATGTTACTCTTATAATTTTATTGTAATCATTAATGTAATATCATTTTCTGTTCTTTCTCTTTCAACTTATTTGTACCTTTGGATCTGAAGACCATATATGTTTGTATCATTTTTTTACCCATTATGTCAATCTATGCTCTAATGAATTTGAATTTAATCCACTTTCATTTAAAGTAATTATAAGGAAGGGCTTACACTTTCCATTTTGCTAATTGTTTTCTGTATGTATTTTTGATTATTTAATTCCTCCATTACTGCATTTTTAATTGTTTTTTGTATTGTACCATTTTAATTTCCTTCTCATATCCTTTGATATTTATTTTTTTCTTTCAACTTATTTTGACATAATTTCAAACTTAGAGTATAATTGCAAAAATAAATACAAAATTCCTACAAAGAACTCCTAAATGATACTCCCTCCCCTGATATACATGTAAATCAATTTCAACATTTTCCTGCATTTGTCATATTGTTTTATCAGTTCATAGCTCTATTGATATATCATTTTCTAAACATTTGAGTGTAGGTTGTATATGTCATGTTCCTCAAATATAATATTGCCATATATGTTTCCTAAAAACAATTATATTCACTTATATAACCACCTTAAGTATGGTTATGAAGTTCAAGAAATTTAATATTGATATAACAAAGTCTTTATTCAATTTTTTACCTATGAGCCAGCAATATCCATTTTTTTAAATGAGGTACCAGGGTTTGAACCTGGGACCTTGTACGTGGGAAACAGGCACCCAACCACTGAGCTACATCTGCTCCCCGCCACTAATATCCTTTTGAGACTTTTCTCCTCCAGTGTTAGATTCCATATAGGATCATATATCGCATTTAATTGAATCTTTGGATATTCTTTTTTTAAATGTAGAAACATATATCTAACAAACTTTTACATCTCAACCACTCCCAAGCATACAATTCAGTGGTATTAATCGCATTCACTGTGTACTACCCTCATCACCATCCATTACCAGGATTTTCTCATCAACCCAAACAGAAACATATACCAATTATGTGCTATCCCACTTACCCTCACCTCTACCATTAGTAATCTGTACTGTGCATGCACCTTATCCTGGGCTTGCATTCATGGACCCAAGAATTCCCCCTCCACAGGAATCCTACTAAACCCCCATCCCCAGGAAAACAGTTTATCTTCCTGGTCCCGCTTGCCTTGTGTTTGTCCCCAGTCCATACTCCTTTTTCCCAAGCAGCTGTAACCTGACTGCCCCTTCATAGTACTCTGAGATTTTAAGCTGGAGATGAGTGCTCAGGTTCAGTCCTTCAGGCTGTCACCAGACAGACTGTCACAGATATACATGTATCCAATATGTGGACAAGTGTTGCCCTCCCCTCTCCTGAGCTGGGACCTGGGACCCTTATTGAGAGCATGAGCCAGCTCCTTGATGAGGGAGGCAGTGAGGCATGCTGGAGGGGCCTGCAAAGGGACTGTATAGTTTCTTACCATTTTTAAGTTGCCTTTTTATGATTCAATACTTGCCTTGTTAATGAAACTCTTTAGGTGTTTTCTGGAGCCTTGAGAAAGATGACTATGTTAGGTTTTGCTCATTGCTCAATACTACTGTTGGAGGACAGAACTCAGGACTATCTCACTATGACATCTTGGTGACCTCACCCTATTTTTCTTTTTTATAAGGTATGATTTATATGAATAAAAATCACGCTTTATTGTACAATTTTATTTACAGTCCTGTAACAACTACCACATTCAAGATAAACGTTATCTCTTAGTTCCATTGTACTGCATTGTAGTCAACACTTTCTCCCTTCCCAAAAACTAGCAGCCACTAAGGTGTTTTCTGTCTTCTCACATTTCCTTTGTCAGAATATCAAACAAATGTGTTCAAAAAGTATGTTGTCTTTTGAGTCTGGCTTTTTTACTTAATGTAATGCATTTCAGATTCATGTGGGTTATGTTTACCTGCAATTCTTTTTTACTGCTGAGTAGAATTCCATCGTCATGACTGACCACAGTTTATCTATTTACCAGTTGAAGTATACTTGTTTTGTTTTTTGTTTGTTTGTTTGTTTGTTTGTTTAGTTTTTGATGTTTATAGTTGCATACTAAAATATTTGTGGACAGATTTTTGCATGAATGTAAGTTTCAAAATCCCTAGGTTAAAGTCATAAGAGTTGAATTGGTGGGTCACATGGCAAGTATGTTTTACTTTATAAGAAATCACCACAGGTTTTTGAAAAGTAGCTGTTCTATTTTGAAATCTCACTATCAATATGTATGAGATTTCCAGTTGCTCGGTATTTTCTTCACCATTTGGTATTGCTCATTTGATTTTTATAAAAAAATTCACCACTTTAACAGGTGTTTAGTGGTATCTCATTGTACTTTTTAAAAAAAATTTATTGAAGTATATCACTCATATATGAACATACATAAGCAATAAGTGTATAGTAATAGTTGTGAACTTACAAAACAAACATACATAGCATCATACAGGGCTCTCATACCTCACCCTACCACCAATACCTTGCATTGTTGTAAAACATTTTTAACTAATGATTAAAGAGCATCCTCAAAATTTTACTACTAACCAAAATATTTCCCCCAACCCACCCTACTATTATTATAATTATATCATACATACATAAATATTAAGTGTATATTAAAAGTTGTGAACTTACAAAGCAAACATTCATAACATTGTATAGGGGTCCCACACATCAACCCTCCACCAACACTTTACATTGTTATGAGATATTTATTACAAATTATGAAAAAATATTGTCAAAATCTTACTAATTATACTCCTTATCTTATATTTGATGTATTTTTCCCCCAACCACCCTATTATTATTTTTTAAATATATATTTTTTGACAGCAGTTGTAAACTTAGTAAACAATCATGCACATGTGCAGAGTTCCCAAACAACACCCCTCTATCAACACACCACACCCTGGTGGAATATTTGTTACAGATTATGAGATAATATCATCTGATTATTACCAGGTCCACAGCGTAAATTTGGCACACATTTTCCATACTCCCCCATTATCAATACCTTACATCTTTGCATAGATGCAAGAATATTACATTATTACTGTTAATCACACTCCGTAGGTCACTCCAGTTGTATTTTTCCCATGCTTCTCCACATCCCCTCTGCCCTGTAATACTGATGTACATCTCCTCTAGCTCACAAAGGACACTCTTTCATCTGTACCATCAACCGCTATTCACTTCCACCTCTGGGTTTACTGTGCTATTCAGTCCCTAGATTATTCTCTAGCTTTCTGTCAATTGGCATTTACATCCCTAGACTACCATTTTCAGCCACACCCCATTTACAAACCAGCTGTTACTCACTATAATGTGTTACCATCAACTCTGTGCATTTCCTCACTTTTACAGTAAAGCTAATTAAAACTTCTACATACATTAAGTATCAGTAGTCCATATGAGTCCTCCTCTTATCTCCTTTAAGAATCCACCACCTACCTCCAGGTCTTGTAGATATTTTCCTACATTTTCTTCTAGAAGCTTTATGGTTCTTGCTTTTATATTTAGGTATTTGATTCATTTTGAGTTAATTTTTGTATAGGGTGTGAAATAGGGGTCACCTTTCCTTCCTCTGCTATGGATATCCAATTTTCTCAGCACCATTTATTGAATGGACTGTTCTGCCTGAGCTGGGTGGGTTTAACAAGCTAATCACTTGACCATAGATGTGAAGGTCTGTTTTTTAACCATCAGTTTGGTTCCATTGGTCTTTGTGTCTGTCTTTATACGAGTACCATGCTGTTTTTATCACTGTAGCTAGGTAATATGACTTAAAGTCTGGAAATGAGAGTCTTCCAACTTCACTTTTCCTTTTTTAAGATGTTTCTGGCTATTCAGGACCCCTTACCCTTCCAAATAAATTTGATAATCATGTTTTCCATTTATTTAAAAAATGCTGATGCAGTTTTTATCAGGATTGCAATGAATCTGTATATCAATTTGAGCAGAACTGATACCGTAATGGTATTTAGTCTTTCAATCCATGAGCATTGAATGTTCTTCCAATTATTTAACTTTTAAAATTTCTTTTAAGAATGAGTTGTAATTTTCTGAATACAAATGATTTACATTGTTGGGTAAGTTTATTCCTGAATATTTGGGTTTCATGTGTCATATTTTATTTTTATCACTCTTTGGACACTTTTATTGTTATAATCTTTATTTCTAGATTCTCTCCCAGGGCTCTTTCTCCTGTCTTTTCTTTTCAGGCTGTAGCACACCCTTTAGTATTTCCTGCAAAGCAGGTCTCTTGGTTACAATCTTTATCATTTCCTGTTTATCTGTGTATATTCTAAACTCATCCTCATTTTTGAGAGACAATCTTGCCATTTATAAGATTCTTGGCAGCAACTTTTCTCTTGCAGTATCTTAAATATATCATACTACCCTCTTCTTTCCTCCATGGTTTCTGGTGAGAAATCAGCACTAAATCTTATTGAATATTTCTTATACATTATGCATTGCTTTTCTCTTGCTGGTCTCAGAATTCTCTCTGTCTTTGGCATTTGATATTCTCATTAGTATGTGTCTCAGAGCTGGTCTATTCTGATTTTTTCAGATGGGAGTACATTGTGATTGTTGGACATGGATATCTATGTCCTTCAAATGGATTGGGAAATTTTCTACCATTATTTCTTCAAATATTCCTTCTGCCCTTTTTCCCTTTTCTTCTCCTTCTGGGACACCCATGACACATATGTTTGCATGTCTCTTGCTGTCCTTTAGTTCCCTGAGACCTTGTTCAAGTTTTTCCAATCTTTTCTTCATCTGTTGTTTTGTATGTTTACTTTCAGAGGCCATTTCTTCAACCTCACCAATCGTTTCTTCTGCATCCTCAAATCAGCTATTATATGATTCCAGTGTATTTTTAATTTCATTTATTGGACCTTTCATTCCCATAAGATCTGCTATTTTTCTATGTATACTTTCAAATTCTTCTTTGTGCTCATCCAATGTCTCCTTAATTTCCTTAATTTCTTCAGCCATCTCTTGAATTTATTAAGGAGATTTGTTTGAACAGCTATGATTAGTTGCCTCAACTCCTTTATGCCATCTGAAGACTTATCTTGTTTCTTTAACTGGGCCATATCTTCCTGTTTCTTAGTGTGGATTGTAATTTTTTGTTGGTGTCTTGGCATCTGGCTTACTAGAGAATTTATTCTGGGTGCAGTTTTTCTCTTTAGTTTAGGGCTTCATGCCCTTCTCCTTTGCTGGTTGTGTAGTAGGAGCCAAGGATGGAGTTCATGCTATAGGCTGTGGAGGCTCAAGCTACCCTCATTGCCCCAAGGACCAGTGAAGTTTCTCTGCACTTTCTCCTTTGCCAGGGATAGCAACAGAGCCACAGCTTTGTGGAATAATCCAACTCATGCATGCCTAGACTGTAGTTGCCCAGAGAGACTGATGAAGCTCCACGCCCCTTTCTCCCCTGCCTGGGGCAGGGATGGAGCTGCAGGTGTGGGCAGCAATCTATGCAGAGCAGGTCCAAGATGATCACAGTTGCCCTGATAGACTTCCAATTATTCAGTCTGCGCCAGCTAAATGCACCTGCAGTTACCTAGATAGGCTGGTGCAGGGCCCTTCAGCTTCCTTCCTGCTAGAGTTGGAGCTGAAGCCTAGGCTATGGCTGCAGACTAATCTGGGTGAAAGAAACCGTTCTCTACTGTCACTGATTTTCAGTCAGCCCAGTTTCCTTACATGCTGGGGGTGAAGTTAAAATGGTGGCTACCGGCCTCCTTCTGACTTGGACAGGCTCAAACTTTAGCTGTTCTTAGGGTTGTACTTTAGCCAGCCGAATTTACTAATTAGTAGCTGAAATCAGTGGCCAGCCATCTCTTCCAATCCTGTTTTTGGGAAATGGAGCTTCCAATTCCTGCCACAGAATAGCTCCTGGGGTGGCTTGTGCTGCCAAATCAGGATGATCACTGGCCTCCACGGCATGGCCTGTAATTTCCCAGAGATGCTGGCCCAGCACCCCCCAGCTTCCTCCCTGCCCGAGGTTGGCCTGGGTCTTGGGGTAGAGTGGCAATCTGATATAGTTGGAAAAAAAACGGTCCCTACCAGCACTGTGATCTTCAGTCAGCCCCACTTCCCCTCATGTCAAGTGCATTTTTAAGATGGCAGCCACCTACCTCTTTCTAACTTGGACAGGTTCAGACTTTAGCTCTTCTCAGAATTATACTTTAGCCCGCCGAATTTACTAATCAGTGGCTGAAGTTGGTGCCCAACTGTCTCTTCCTCCCCCATTTTGGGAAGTGGAGATTTCAATTCCAGCTGCACAACAGCTCCCAAGGTGGCTTGTGCCTCCAGTGGAGGATGGGCACTGGCCTCCATGGCATGGAGGGCTCTACTTATGAAACTTCTCTGAAGATATGCAGTCTCTTCCTTCCATTTTTTAAAGAATATTGCAGGATGCACTTCTAGCCTCCTGGAGCCCCTAGACAAGTGCTCTAGATAGCTCTGGGTGATCATCAACTGCCCCATAGCAGGAGCTGACTCTCAGAGCTCTTCACACTGTGGTCATCTTACTGGTTGTCCTCATTGTACAATTCGCATTAACTGAAGACTGATGATGTTATATGTCCTTTAATGTGCTTATTTTCTAATGCCTTATATTCCTGTAAAATGTGTCTATTCAAATCTCTTGCCCATTTTTCCCCTGAGGCTGTCATTTTCTTGTTTCTGAAAATTTGAGGTACCTTATTTTGTATACAAATATTTTATTAGATATGAGATTTCAAAATATTTGTATCAATCAGTAGCTTGTCTTTTTTATTGTCTTAACATTGTCTTTCCAAGCATATAAACTTTGAATTTTGATCCATTCCAATTTTTTAGTTTTTTTTTCCTATTGTTGATCAGCCTTTTGATATTTTATCTAAGAAATAATGACCAGATATACGATGCTCACACAGAATTTTTTAGGGTAGGTAAGGAAGTAAAGAGTTTAAGAAACAAGAAAAGAAAAACAGCACACAATCTGAGAAATGGATTGCCGGCATAGTACAGGATGAGTTGCGCACACAGATTTTTAAACAGATTAACATGCAATTTACATATCATATTGTTCACCCATTTAAAAATATAGAAATCAATGTTTTTAAGTATATTTAGAGATACGTGTTTGCTATAGTCAATTTTAGAGCATTTTTATCATCTCAAGAAAGAAACCCCACACCATTTATCACCATGCTCTCTTTGCATTTCTTCATACTCCTAAGCAACCTCTAGTCTTACAGATTTTCCTATTTTGGATTATCATATAAATTGAATCATAAAATACGTGTAGTTGTTTTGTTTTTTTTTACCATGTGTGAGGTTTTCATGGTTCATTCAAGTTGAAGCATGCATCAGTACTTCATTCCTTCTTAGAGGCTGAATTCCATTGTATAGATATAATACCTCATTTCTTTATCTTTCCATCAGTTGGTAGATATTTGGGTAATTTCCAACTTTTGACTATCATGAGGAATGCTGCTATAAACATTTGCAGTCAAGCTTTTTTATGGACATATGTTTTCATTTTTCTTGAGTATATACCTATGAGTGGATTTGTAGGATCATGTGATAACTCTTGTGTTTAATCATTTGAGTACCTGCCCATCTGTTGTCCAAAGTGACCACATCACTTTAGATTCCCACCAGCAGTGTTTGTGAGTTCTGATTTCTCCACATCCACAACCCTTTATTATCTGTGTTTGATTTCAGCAATCCTAGTGGGTGTGAAGTTGTATTGCATTATGTTTTTAGTCTACGTTTCCTTAATGACTGATAATATTGAGCATATTTTTATATGCTTATTGGCCATTCATCTTCTTTTAGAAATATCTATCCAGATCCTTTGCCCATTTAATTGTTGTCTGTATGTTCTAAATACAAGTCCCTTATCAGATATGATCTGCAAATATTTTGTCCTATTCTGTGGGTTGTCTTTTCACTTTATTGATGGTATCCTTTGAAGCACAAAAATTAAAATATTGATCATTAACTTATCTATATTTTTCTTTTGTTGCTCCTGATTTTGGTATCATATCAAGTAATCCTTTGTCAAACCCATGCTGATAAAGAATTATCCCTATTCTTTCTTCTAAGAGTTTTATTGTTTTAGTCTTACCTTTAGATCTTTGATCCAATCTGAGTTGATATTTCTATGTAGTGTGATGTATGGGTCCAATATCATTCTTTGCACATGGCTATCCTGTTATCCCAGCACCAACTGTTGAGTAGACTAGACTATTATTTCTCCATTGAATGGTCTTGGTTTCCTTGTCTAACATATTGAACATACACATGTCAGTTTATATCTGACTTTCAATTGTAGTTTTTTAAAAATCTATGTCCATTCTTGTGCTAGTGCCACACTGTCTATTATCATTGCTTTGTAACAACTTTGAAATGGGGAAGTGGGAGTCCTTTTTCTTTGTTCTTTTTCAGGGTGGTTTTGGCTATTTGCAACCACCCTTAAAGGAATTTGCACAAAACCACCATGAATTTTGAATCAGGTTGACAATTTGGATTCAATGAGGGTTCTAATAAAGAATGCATTAGCTCTGTAGATCAATTTGGCAAATATTAACAGGGTTAATTCCACAAGAAGGAATCAAACATGAGAGGATTTGGCAGCTGTAGGACATTGCCCTCACAGTTATAAGATAAAATGAACATGTGCTAATGCAGAGACGCCTACCCCAGTTAATGCACAGAAAGGCACTTGAAACAGAGTGGAGAAGGAATGGAGAAGGGGCCTGGTGTGGAAGTGCTCTGAAGATAAGGTATGAGATCGGATGGCATGGATGAGTCATGGAGAAAAGCAGAGATCAGTCAAGAAACATGGCAAAGCTGTGGACTGAACATTTGTGAGGATGGATTTGCTGTACTTGGAAAGGGGCAAACTGAGGAGGAACAGGTTCAATAATCAGTTGGTTTCTCTGTTTTTGAATTGTTTCCATAACTTAGCTTCTGGTTCATCACATTCTCCTGTTTATTTTTAAATCAGTTTTTGCCTTTTCTGTGTACTTTGCTGGTTTATATTAGTTTTGTACCAGGGCTCAGTCTTTACATCACTTTTTGTCCTCAGCATCTCATCTTCTTGCTGATCTCATCCAGTATCTTGGCTTTAAACACCATTTACACTGCCATGAGTTCTAATTTTATGTATTCACCCAAACTTTTCTATGCAGCTGATTTTCCTAGACAGTAACCTCTATGATACTTCCATGTGGGTGTGTAAAGGGTCATAGTAAATGCTTAGAATTGTCTCCCAAACCTTCTTTCTTTGAATCTCCCTCTTTATGCATGTGCAGCAACTACATCCTGAAAGGTGTTCAGACCAGAGATTTGCCATCATTCCTGACTTCTCTCTTTTTCTCTATTACATCTCCTTCTCTAGCTTCAGACCATGTGAACAATTGAGCACTTCTCTGACTACCTCTTTTCTACTCTGGTCTGAGCCACCATCATGTATTGAAAAGATTACTGTGGTTTCCTTCTAGCCATGCTGCTCCCAACCTCATCCCTGCATACAGTTCTCCCCTGAATGCCAGAGTAACCAGTCAAGTCTTTTCTCGTGTCAAACACACTGATACCTTTATCACTCATCAGAATAAGAGCCAAAATGTCACATCATCCAGAAAGTCCTACCTGATCTGACCTTGTGTAATCATCTGACCTCACTCCCCTCCTTTCCCACTCCTGAAGTGTGCAAAGTATGCCCCTGACTCACTCACCACTCCCTTTGCCTTGAATTCCTGCTCCCTGATACCCACATGGTTCTCTCCCTCATTCCCTCGTCACTGCTTAAATGTCCCCTCATCACTGAGGTCCTCATAGAGTCCCTGTAATGATCTCCCAGTATGAACCGGATGGCCCCTCCACTGAACCAACCCCTATCTTTCCTGCCTCATTTCTCTTTCAGGCTGTCATTACCAGTTGGCTCACCAAATACCATCCTTTCATCTCATAGGTGGTTGTGACAGAGTGAATCGTCACAAGACCTGCCCCTTCTGGGTCTCCCCTCTGAGGGTGCTGTGTATGTGGACATGTATGTGATAAGTGGGTGAATCCACAGCTCTGCAAGGTTTTTTAGTACCTGGATCTGCTCCCTATAGGCTTGGATTCATGCAGATCTTGCAATCAGGCTCAGTTCTTGGGAATTTTCTGGGAATGTCTGTCTTTCCCTGATATAAAACTGTGGGATTAAGCTGTGCTCACCCCCATACACAAGGTAGAAGCTGGGGATGTGTGGTTTATATAAGGACATTTTCCTGCATCTGTAAACTTGAAAGGATGGAAGGAGAACCATAGAGATATAGCCAATCTCCCCATTTTACACAGCCCTACAGACCTTAGTTCTTGTATTTGGAACTGGAACTAAGTCGGGCTCTGCTTTGTCAGATCTCTGCTCCTACCCTTCAAGTGGCTTATCTCTCTTGGATATGAATTTGGACAAAGCTGTGGACAACTCTCATTAGTGCTGGCTCTTCCTGGTTTTGTCTTCTAGAGAATGAACTTAGCCAATTATGTATGCATGATGGAGAACAAGCATATGCACTGAATAAATAGAAAAAAATGCAGGTGAACATAGAAAAACAAACAAAACCTATTAAATATGTTCAAAATGATAAATATTACTTGAAAAGATAATTGCATATATATATATATACTTTTATATATGTATACATATATGTATATGTGTATATACATTTTTTTTTTTTTTTATTCATTTATAGTGAATGCTTCATTGCACCACCACCCAGACAGTTCCACCTACAGGGCTATTATACTCAGATGCTTCCTCTACTAAACTGGGTGGAAGAAGAAGCCCCTGGACCACCCTTAAAGGAATTTGGACAGAACCACCATGATTTATTTTTTTCTTTTTCTTACTGCTTTTATTGTATCTTTTAAATTGAAATAAAATTGAAACACAGTGAAATATGATACATTTTAGTAAAGCTTACAATTTTTCCAAAGTATACAATCAATGGTATTAGGTATAATCACATAGTTGTGCATTCATCACTTTGTTCATTATTAGAGCATTTTCATCATTTCAATAATAATAATAAAAAACAGACCAAAAATTCATCACCTCTTAATCTCTCTACACTTCCACTGCTGCACACAGCTGCTATTTCTGGCTATTTTTGCTCATTAATTAATTTATTTTAGAGCAGTTTTATTGATATATAGTCACATACCATACAATCTATCCAAAGTGGATAATCAGTGGCTTTTAGTATAATCACAATGTTGCATATTGATTACCAAAAAATTTCAGAACAATTTCATTACCCCGAAAAGAAAAACCCCACACTCCTTTGCAGGCATATCTCAATCCCTCTATGCATCCACACCCCTACATAACCACTAATCGAATTTCATCTTTATAAATTGATTTCTATTTACACATTAAAAAAATGGACTCATACAATATGTTGTACTAATGCTTTTTCTGATATTAACGTCTTGTCACATTAACATACATTTGTTCAGTTTCAAAGAAAAACAGTCTTACATATGCAGTATTACCCTCATTCATCTTTCACATTTAGTTTTACTGTGCTATACAGTCCCATGTTACATTTTTAGCTTTCCTATTAGTAATTTACATAATCTTAGACTTTCCCTTTCACCCAATGTCACACGCATATGATAACACTGCTGGTTACCCACACTATGATGTGCTTTCATCTTTTCTATTCATTTCAAAAGATTAACACACACCTTTTTTTTACCAATTCTACACTGGTTAGCCCTTAGCTTTCCATTCTCTAGCCTCATTCTATTTTCTGATGACCTATATTGAAGTTATTAAATCCATAAGATTATACAATATATTTAGTTCATAAAAGTACAGACGTACTGTATTTGTTCTTTGTGTCTGGCTAGTTTCACTCAACATAATGTCTTCCAGGTTCATCCATTTTTTCATATGTTTTACAACTTCATTTCTTCATACAACTGCATAATATTCTATCATGTGTTTATACTGGTTTGTTTATTTATTCATTTATCAGTTGATGGACACCTGGGTCTGTCTGTGTCACTGCTCTCAGTTCCAACGGATATACACCTACTGGCAGTATTGTCGGGTCACATGGTAGATGTATATTTAACTTTCCTAGGAACCACTAACTAGTCCTTCACAGTGGCTGTACCATTCTACATCCCCACCAACAGTGAATAAGTGTCCCTATTTCTCCACATCCTCTACAACACTTGTAGTTTTCTGTCTTTTTATTAATGGTCATCGTAGGTGTAAAATGATATATCATTTTAGCTTTGATATGCATTTCCCTAATTGCTGGTAACATTGAACATTTTTTCATGGTTTTTTTTTTTTTTTTTTTTTTTTTTTTTTTTTTTTTTTTTGGCATTTGTATTTCTTCTTTGGACAAATGTCTATTCAAGGCTTTTGCCCATTTTTAAATCAGGTAATTTGTCTTTTTACTGTTGAGTTATAGCATCTCTTTTTATATCATGGATATTAAACCCTTATGAGATATGTGATTCCCAAATATTTTTTCCCATTGAGTTGGCTGCCTTTTCACCATCTTCACAAAGTCCTTTGAGGTGCAAAAGTGTTTAATTTTGAGGAGGTCCCATTTATCTATTTTTTCTTTTGTTGTATGTACTTTGGGTGTAAGGTCCAAGAAACCACCACCCACCATAAGACCTTTAAATTGCTTCCCTACATTTTTTTCTAGTAGTTTAATGGCCCTGGCTTTTATATTTATGTCTTTGATCCATTTTGAGTTCATTCTTGTGTTGGGAGAGAGATAGGGGTCTGCTTCAATGATTTTGGTTATGGCTATCCAATTCTCCCAGCATGATTTGTTGAAGAGACTGTTTTGTCCTGTTAATTTGGACTTGGTAGGTTTGTCAAAAATCAGTTGGCTGTAGAGGTGAGGGTTTATTTATGGACTCTCAGTTCTACTCCACTGATCGATATATCTATCTTTTTGCCAATACCATGCTGTTTTGATCACTGTAGCTTTGTAATATGTTTCAAGGTCAGGCAGTGAAATTCTTCCCACGTTGCTCTTCATTTTTAGGATGCTTTTGGCTATTTGGGTGCACCTTCCCTCCCAAATGAATGTGGTAATTGCCTTTTCTATTTCTGTAAAGTAGACTGTTGGAATTTTGATTGGTATTGCATTGAATCTATAAACCAGTTTGGGTAGGATTGACATCTTCACAATATTTAGTCTTCCAATCCATGAACACAGAATTCTTTCCATTTCTTTAAGTCTTCATTTATTTCTTTTAGCATTGTTTTATAATTTTCTGAATATAGTTCCTGTAGTTCCTTGGTTAAGTTGATTCCTATGTACTTGAGTCTTTTTGTTGATATTGTAAATGGATTTTTTCCCCTTGATATCCTCCTCAGATTGTTCAATACTAATGTACAGAAGCATTATTGATTTCTGTGTGTTGATCTTGGGTCCTGCCACTTTGCTGAACTTTAATTCAGGGAGCTTTGTCATAGACACTTCAGAGATCCAGTCACTGGGCTATTTGTTTAATTTGTGGAGATAACTCATTGGACATGATGCCTGTTTTTTGTTTGTGTGCACTTTTTGTTTGTTTGGTTTTTGTTTTTGTTTTAGGAGGTACCAGGGATTGAACCCAAGATTTCATACATAGGAAGCAGGCACTGAACCATTTGAGATACATCAGCTCCAATAGTGAGAATCTTAATTCCTCTTTTCCTATCTGTATTCCTTGTGTGTGTGTATGTGTGCACGCGTTTAATTGCTCTAGCTAGAATGTCTAACACAATGTTGAATAACAGTGGTGACAGTGGGTATCCTTGTCTTGTTCCTGTCTTTCCCAATTGAGTATAATGTTGGCTCTGGATTTTTCATATATGTCCTTTATCAGACTGAGGAACTTTCCTTCTGTTCCTGTCTTTTGAAGTGGTATTTATCAAGAGAGGATGTTGAATTTTGTCAGATTCTTTTTCTGCATCAATAGGGATGATCATGTAGGCTTTTTTCCTTCAGTTTTTTAGTGTGGTGTATTACATTAATTGATGTTCTTATATTGAACCACCCTTCCTTACAAGGAATAAATCCCACTTGGTCGTGGTGTACAAGCCTTTTGATATGCTGTTGGATTCTATTTGCAAGTATATTGTTGAGAATTTTTGCATTTATGTTCTTTTGAGAGACTGGTCTGTAATTTTTTATTAGTGTCTTTATCTGGCTTTGGTATTAGGGTGATATTGGGTTCATAACATCTGTTGTGTAATTTTTCCTCCTCATCAATTTTTTGGAAGTGTTTAAACAGGACTGGTGTTAATTTTCCATGAAATGCTTGGTAAAATTCACCTGTGAAGCCATCTGGTCCTGGACTTGTCTTTGTTGGGAGATTTTTGATGGCTGATTCATCTCTTTAAATGTGATTGGTTTGTTGAGTTCTGGTATTTATTGTAGCATCAGTGTAGGTTGTTTGTGCATTTCTAGGAATTTTGTCCATTTCATCTATGTTGTCTAGTTTGTTGGCATACAGTTTCTCAATATCCTCTTATGATCCTTTTTATTTCTGTGGGGTCAGTCATAACTTCACCCATTTCATTTCTAATTTTATTTACATCTCTCTTTTTTCCATTCAAGAAGATTAATCACATTCACAATGTTGCACTACCCTCAACTCCATCTATGAATAGAACCTTCCCATCACCCAAAACAGAAACTCTATACCCATTACAAACTAATGTCCCATGCCCCATCCCTCTGCCCCTGGTAACTTGCACTCTACATCCTCTCTCCATCAATTTGCATATTCTAACTACCTCATGTAAGTAAAATAATGCAATATAGTTCCCTTTCAGGATTTATTTCTTTAACAATTTAATTCCTGAACATGTAAGTGTTGATTGCATACATCTTTGTCTTTGAGGAATGAATATCTCTGCCTGCATTTCCTAAAAACAAAATTATTCAATTAGGCAACCACTTAAGTTCAGCTATCAACTTCCAGCAAATTAACAGGGATATAAGGCTTACTTACCATCTATATTTCAAATTTTCATAGGTCCCAATAGTATCCTTTTCAGACTTTTCTTTGGCATTTATAGATCTTGCCTGGGTCATGTATTGTATTTAGTTATCATAGTATCTTTAGTTGCTCATTCTTCTTTTCCAATTGGGGAAACATATCTACAAAAGAATCTTTCCCATTGAAACCACTCCCAAGAATACACAGGGAGATTACTCATTTTCACAATGTTGCAGGACCCTCACCACTTTCCATTCCTAAAAGCTTCATTTCTCCCCAAGGAGAAATCCTACAGCCATTATGTATTAACTTATTACCCAGTCCTCCTCCCCCCTGCTCCAAGTAAACTACTCTAATTTCTGTTCCTGTGTGGTTGCCTGTTTTCTGATATTTTCTTTGTAGTTACAATAATTATAATAGGGCCTCCAAAGTACCCTGAGGCATGGTATCCACCCAGCATAATTCACTGAAAGCATCTGCATAAAAATCTCTCCTCACCTTAGGTTTATTATGAATATTATTATTATTGTAGCCACCATGCTTGTTGTTTCCACCATTATTATTATTGCTCCTATTTTTTTTTATTTTTCTTATTAAAAAACATTGAATGAATATCCTCTCTCCATGCAGAGTGCTCAATGGACTGAAAGTGACGACAGTGCTTCCTTTATATACATTCCCTATGCCTACCCAATCTCCTGGTAAACCATATTCTAGATTCTGACTCTGAGTTTGTTTGTTCTAATGGTTTCAAGTAAGTGATATCATACAATATTTGCCCTTTTGTGTCTAGCTTATTTTTCTCAACATGTCTTCAAGGTTCATCCATATTTTTGCATGTATCAGGACTTCAGTCCTTTCTGTGGGTGAATAATTTTCCACTGTATGTAGGAACCACATTTATCCATTCATTGGTCAATGGAAACTTGAGTTGCTTCCATTTTTTGGCAATTGTGAATAATGCTGCTATGAACATCAGTGTGCAAATATCTGTTTAAGTCTCTGCTTTCAATCATTTTAGGGATATACTTATTAGTGGGATTGCTGGATCATAGTGGTAGATCTATACTTAGCTTTATGGAAGAAGCAAACTGTCTTCTACAGTGGCTGCACCATTTTACATTGCCACAACAATGAATGAATGTCCCTATTTCTCTGCATCCTCTCCAACACTTGTTATTTTCCATTTTTTGTAATTGCAGCCATTCCAATGGGTGTGAAATGGTATATCATTGTGGTTTTCATTTGCATTTCCCTGATTACTAATGATGAGCATCTTTTCCTGTGTTTTCTGATCATTTATATCATCTTTTGAGAAATGTCTGTTAGAATCTCTTTTGCATTTTTAAATTGTGTTGTCTATTTTTGTTAAATTGAAGTATTTATGTATTCTGGAATATTCTGCTTTTGTAAGGAGACGTGAAATTGGGACACATATGATAACATGGATGAACCTTGAAGACATTATGCTGAGTGAAATAAGCCAAACACAAAAAGACAAATATTTCATGGTCTTACTAATATGAACTAAATACAAAGAATAAATATATGGAGTTAATACCTAGAGAATAGGGTACTAGAAGAAGGGGTCCTGATGCTTAATATATGTAGAATTTTTAATTAGCTTGACTGTAAAAAAGTGGAAATGGATAGAGTTGATGGTAACATATTATAGTGAGTATAACTAGCACAGCTCATTTATAAATAGGATTGTGGTGAAAAGGGCAGTCTAGGTATAAAAATTTCAACTGAAAGAAAGCTGGAGAATAATCTAGAGCCTGAATAACATAGTGAACCTACCTGTGGGTGAAGATTGTGGTTAATAGTACAAATATAAAAATGTTCTTCTATGAACTTAAACAAGTTTACATCCCTATTACAACATGGTTAGAATATGACATGCATGGGAAATATACAATTAATGTAACTTATGGAATATAGTTAACACTAATATTGTAATATTTTTGTATCAATGTCAAAGAGGTACTGTGTTAAGTAATCAGGTGGTGGAATTGAAAAAAACGTATCAAATGTACACTCTAGACCATAGTTAGAGATAATAATAGTCTGAAGTTCTTTCATAATCTGTAAGAAATATTGCACAACAGTGTAAGGTTCTGGTTAAGGGGTGATGAATGGGAATTCTGCACATTATGCATGATTGTTCTGTAAGTTCACAACAGCTCTAATAAAATAATATATATACATATGTATAAACACAATGATCAGTGATTGGCCATGCCCACCACTGTTCTTGGGGAAGAAGGTTTTTATGTCCGTTTCTGTCACCAGCAAGCTAGAAAGGGTTTTGACCACAAGGAGGCCTTATATGAGATGGGGTAATGGGCACTGGTAGCTGCCATGCAGAGAGAGCAATTTACAGTACTTTACTGTAGTTTATCAGCCTTTTCCTCCTGCTCTTCCCTGGATGCTGTACTGTGATTTTCTGGCCTCTGAAATTCCAATAGAGTTGTTTCAGACTCTTTCTATCTGTTTAATAGTTGTTTTGGTGGAAGGACTGAATTCTGGAGCTCTCTACTCCATCTTTTCCCTCATAAGTCTGATCCCTTTCACATAAATTTGATGATTGCTTTTTCATTTCTACAGAGAAGGCTGTTGGGATTCCATTTCTGCTAACAAAATTTGTGGAAACAACCTTTCCTTATTCAAGAAGAAATAGAAAATCTCAACAAAACAACTAGTGAAAAATATGGAATCAGTAGTAACCTTCCAACAAATGATAGTTCAGGACCAGATGGCTTCACAGAGGAATTTTACCAAACATTCCAAGAAGAATTAACAACAATCTTTCTTAAATTCTTCCAAAAATGAAGAGAAGAAACTCTCCCTCAGTAATTCTATTAGGACTATATCACTCTCATACCAAAGCCAGATAAAGATACCACAAGAAGAGGAAATTATAGATGAATATACTTTTTAAATAAAGATTCAAAAATCCTCAACAAAAACTAGCAAAACCAATCCAAGTACATATTAAAGGAGTTATTCACCATGATCAAATGGCATTTATTCCAGGTATGCAAGGGTGGTGTGACCTAGGAAAACCAATGAATGTAATATACTACTTTAACAGAAAAAATAAAATAACCACCGTCATCTCAATTGATGCATAAAAGACATTTGACAAAATCCAGCACAGCTTCTTGAAAGAAAACACTTAAAAAACTGGGAATAGAAAGAAACTTCTTCAAAATGATAAGGGGTATGTATGAAAAATGCACAGCTTGCATAATACTTAATGGTGAAAAATGAAAGTTTTCCTTCGAAGATCAGTAATAAGACAAGGGTGCCTACTGTCACCACTGTCATACAACTTGTAATGAAAATTCCAGCCTGAGCAATCAAGCAACGAAAAGAAATGAAAAGCCTCCAAATTAGAAAGGAGGAAGAAAATCTTCCCCTTTTGCTGGTGATATGATCCTATGTACAGAAAACTCTCAAAATTCTACAACAAAGCTACTAGAAATATTTTTTAAAAGAATTCTAAAATGGATAGAGTAGAAAATCAATCCCCAAAGGAGTAGTGTTTCTATATACAACAAATGAACGATCTGAAAAGGAGAATAAGAAAAAAATCAATTTACAGTAACAGTTGTGAAGGTTCCAGAGAGTACCTGCTTTGGGGGTGGCATGGTGGATAGAAGCAGGTGGGATAGGTGCCTGTCTAAGAATGGGATTATGCAGTGGTCCTCTGTGATGAGCCAGGGATGAAGGCTTGGTACTTGGTGAAGGAGAGGCTCTATAATGCCAGGTTGCCAAGGCAGGAACCAAAGAGGAGTGGTCTGGGAAGTAGATGGAACCCTCATTCTCCTCTGTCTACTGCTCCTGGAACTACCACCCTACCTCCTCCTTATATCCAGCAACCTCTTGATCTGTACCTAAACATTTTCCTGCCTTCTCTTCTCAGTTTGCTCTATCTCTGGCCCTGCCTTTCTAGTGACCAATGCATTTCTAGAGACCAACACATTCGATATTCTGGTCTACATTCCTGGCTCCACATTCTCTGGGCATCCTGGAAGATGCCTGATCATACAAACATGAAAGTGAGTAAATATTGCTCATGTCAGAGGTTTTTCTTTATAAGGTTATTTCACCCTGTGGTTTTAAAGCACAAGATTTCCTTGGGATCCTTGAGGGGGTCTCATTCTTTTCTATAGATGAAGTACCTCAGCATGGTTTTCTGACATAGCTTTAATAGACACAGTCCACTGCTCTCCACATTTAGTTTGGGGTTCCACTGTCCCTGCAGTCTCCACATAGAAAATGTTGAAATGTTGGAAACCTGAGGCATATAACATTAAAGAATACAAAAGTAGTAAAGTGAGGAACTCATTTAATAGTAAGTAAAGTCAGACACCCTTATTTAAGCTAGTGTAATTTTTGTTCAATATAGTGCTTCAGTGCAAAATTAAAGAGTTTATCTCATGAGTAATTCATTTTTTCTGCAAGTACTTATGGTCCTGAATTCTTGACAGCTCTTGGAATATGGTGTCTACTCTTTGTTGTTTTTGCTTTTCTGTTAAAAGATCTAAGTGTTTGTTAAACACTGCTGTGGAGATTAGGAACAGTCCACCAAAGAAAAACATCTTCTTAAACATAATCTATTCCTGTTAGTGTGAGGTCATTGTAAATTGGACCTTTTTGATGAGGTTACTTCAGTTAAGGTGTGACCCACGTTAATCAGGTTGGGTTTTAATCCCATTACAAGAATCTTTTGTAAGAGAATGAAATTCAGACAGCTGGAGAGAGAAAGCCATAGGGAGAAGCCAGAAACTGAACATCAATGGAACCTGGAAGAGAAGGGAGAGACCAGTAGATGCCACAACCATGTGCCTTGCCATGTGAGAAGCTGAGGACCAAGTATTTGCCAGAAGTCAGCCCCAGAATGCCACAAACTTCAGGGAGAAAACATTGCCTTGATGATGCTTAAATTTGGACTTTTCCCCTAACTCAAAGCATGAGTGAATAAATTCCCATTGATTAACCCAACCTATTTCATGATATTTGCTTGAGCAACCTAGAAAACTAAAATAACTATATTTTCTAGTTTTTGTTGGGTTTTAGAAACTTAGGCATCATCCCTTCCCTGCTGCTCCTGCAGAAGTCTTCTTTGTAGGTTTCCAACATTGTCTCTGCAGTTAGTTTGATGGGAGCCCTGAGAAGTTCATGTGATTTGGAAATAAGTGTGTGCATCTTGCTTGGATACCTTTAAGAGGGGAGCCAATAAGAATGTCATGTTCAGGTGGCAGATGAGTTATTGCTCTTCCCTTTGTAAAAAATACTATGTGCAGACTGATGAATATGTAAAGCAGAAAGTCCTTCATGTCCTAAGGATTGTCAAAATAGGAAAACACCAGCAACCCCTAACAATAAAATGTAAACTTAAAAAAAAAAACATACTTTAAATGTAAATAGGTTAAACTCTCCAGCCCAAAGGGAAAGACTGGCAGAAAGGATAAAGGGTATGACCCAACTATATGCTGTCCAGTTGGCTTCACAGGGGAAGTCTACCAACATTCCATGAAGACTTAACTCTGGTTCTTTTTAAACACTACCAAAAACTAAAGAAGAAGAACACTTCCTAACTTATTCCATGAGGCCAACATCACTCTCATTCTAAAACTAGATAAAGATACCAAAAGAAAAGAAAACTACAGACCAATATCTCTTATGAATATAGATACAACAGTCTTCAACAAAGTACTGCCAAACCAAATTCAACAACATTTTAAAAGAATTATATACCATGATCAAGTGAGATTTCTCCCTGGTATGCAAGGTTGGTTCAACATAAGAAAATTAATTAATGTAATAAGCTACATTAATGCAATGAATAAAAAAAAAAAACACATGATCATCTCATTGATGCAATGAAGGACTATAACAAACATCAGCACTCTTTCTTGATTAAAAACACAGTGCTAGGAATAGAAAGAAAGTTCCTCAACCTGATAAAGGGTGTATATGAAAAGCCTACAGATAGCATCTTACTTAATGGTGAAATACTGAAAACTCTGCCTCTAAGGGAAGGAATATTACAAGGATGACCACTGACACCACTGTTATTCAACATTGTACAGGATATTCTTGCCAGAGCAATTAGGCAACAGCAAAAATTTTAAAAGGCATCCACATTGGAAAAGAAAAATTAAGCCTTATCCTATTTGCAGACGATATTAACCTATATACAGAAAATCCCGAAAAATCCACAACAAAATTACTTGAGCTAATAAATGAATTCCAAATGGTGGCGGGGTATATCAACATACCAAAATCAGCAGTATTTCTATATACAATAAACAATTGGAAGAAAAAAAAAAAACAAGAAAAAATTACATTTACATTAGCAACTAAAAGAAAAAATATCTAGGAATAAATCTAACTAAGGATATTAAGGATTTGTATACCAAAAACTACAAAACGTTTTTAAAAGAAGTCAAAGAAGACCTAAATGGATGGAAAGACATTCTCTGTTCAAGGATTAGAAGACTACATATCATTATGATATTATTACTACCCAAAACAATTCTGAGATTTAACACTATTCCAATCAAAATACCAACAGTCTTTTTTGCAGAAATGGAAAAGCTAGTCATCAAGTTTATATGGAAGAGTAAAGGGCCCTGAGTAGCTAAAGCCATCTTGAAAATGAGAATGAAATTACAAGACTCCCACTTCCTGATCTTAAGTCTTACTAAAATTCCACACCAGACAAAACAGCATTGTACTGGAACAAGGACAGACATATAGACCAGTGGGATTGAACTGAGAGCTTAGAAATCAACACTCATATTCATGGCCAACTGATTTTTGACAAGATAGTAAACTCCAATCAATTGGGAAAGTATAAGCTCTTCAACAAATGGTTCGGGGGAAACTGGCTCTCCAATGGCAAAAAAAAGAGGACTCCTACTTCACACCTTATACAAAAATTAACTCAAAAATTTTGAGTTAATAAATGATTATAAAAGCTTCTATGTCTCCCTTTAGTATTGTCAGTATTTGCCTTGTGTATTTTAGAGCTCCTTGGTTAAGTACATACATATCTGTGATTGTTCTTTCTTTTTGATAGATTACCCCTTTTATTAATACACAGTGTCCTTCTTTGTCTCTTACAACAGTTTTGCATTAAAAGTCTATTTTGTCTGATATTAGTATAGCTACTCTTGCCCTTTTTTGGTTACTATTTGCATGGAAAATTGTTTTCCAAACATTCATTTGCAACCTGTTTGTGTCCCAGGGTCTAAGGTAAATTTCTTGTAGACAGCATATAGATGGGTCATATTTCCTTATCCATTCTGCCAATCTATGTCTTTTGAAAGGAGAATTTAATCCATTAACATTCAATATTATTACTGTGAAGGCAGTACTTACTTTAGCCACCCTTTCTTTAGGCTTATGTGTGTCATATTTTATTTTCAATTCTCTTTTTATCCTTTTAGGTACTCTTACCAATAATCTTCCTTTCTGCACTCTCCTCCAATCTTCTATCATTTATTTTTTTACTTTCAGCCTGCAGAACTCCCTTTATTATTTCTTAAAGGGCAGGACACTTGTTGGCAAATTCTCTCAATTTGTTTATCTGTGAATATTTTGAACACTCCCTCATTTCTGAATGAAAATTTTGCTGGACACAGAATTCTTGATTGGAAGGTTTTGTTTTTTTTTTTTTTACTTTCAGCACCTTAAATATGTCATGACACTGCTCTTCTTTGGTAATTCTTTCCTCTGCCTGTTCAAATCTGCTGTTAAATGCTTCCAGAGTATTTTTAATTTTTTGCATTGTGCCTTTTATCAGTGTAAGATCTGTTATCTTTTTATGTATGTTTACAATTTTTTCTGTATGTTTCCTCATTGTACTTTTTTTTTTTAAGGTATCAGGGCTGGGGATTGAACCCAGGACCTTCTCTGTGGGAAGCTGGTGCTCAACCACTGAGCCACATCAGCTCCCTTGAGTTGTTTTTTTGTTTGTTTGCTTCTTGTTTGTTTTTGGGAGGTACAGGGAACTGAACTCAGGACCTACCATGTGGGAAGCATGTGCTCAACTACTTAAGCTACATCTGCTTCCCTCCCAGGGTCTCCTTAATATCCTTTATCTCTTCATTTCATTGAGTTGATTAAGGATATTTGGCTGTATTGATTAGTTGTTCCATGTTGTGCTTCTCTTCCTGCTTTTTAGTGTATTCATTAGTCTGGGCCATGACTTCCTGTTTCTTAGTATGGCTTGTAAGATTTTTGCTGATGTATAGGCATCTGTTTATGTTGATAGGCATATCCAAGTGTTAAGCTTCTCTTTCTAGTCTAGGGTTTTATTTTTGTCTGGTTTTGTGTTGAGTCCTCTTTAACACTTGATTCAAATTATTCTATATCTTTGTAGTTGCCTGTATTCAATGGAAAAAATATTAGGTCCACAAAAATGAAAGAGAGAGTACAAAAAAGAAAAATTAAAAAATAAAAAAGGAAAAAAACAAAAACAGAGACAGATAAAAAATATTAAGAAGGAAAAATAATAAACAAAAATAAAAATTTTAAAAGGTGTGTAAAAGAAACATACAAGAATAAAGTAAAGTGAAAGACCAGATAAATGAGAAGAAAAAAAAAGAAAGATAAAACAATGGAAGGCAGAAAGTAAGGAAGCAAAGATGAGGGGAAAAAGAAAGAAAGAAAATAAAAAGAGGAGAGAAAGAGAAAAAGAAAAAAGGTAAAATTAATAATGAAAGATTAAAAGGAGGATAAGAAAAAGAAAAGGGGGAAAAGTAAAAATGATAAATGGGAAGAGAAATAAGGAAAGAAAAACAGAAGAAAGAAATTAAGGAAGAGGAGAAGAAAAAAACTAGGAAATCAAACAAAACAAAAATCTGGGCCTTATTCTTAGACCACCAGAGCTGGCTGGGCTCCTCCTCTCAGGTTCCCTGTTTTGTCCAATCTATCACCCCACAGTGCCCCCACCCCCTGCAGGTATCTGGGTGAAGAGAGAGAGAGAAAGGGGTAGAGAGAGATAGAGAAAAAAAAAAGTCTCCCTCTCAGGCCACCAGTAACCCACTTGCCTACTCCCATCCAGCTGCTTGTATCTGCCATTCAGTCACACCACAGCCGCTATCTACACTGCTATACAGATGAAGAGAAAAAGGAAAAAGGAAATAGGAAAAAAAGAGAGAGAGAGAGAGAAACCTCTAAGTTCCCTTAGCTCTCCTCATGGCTTGCCCCACTCCTTTGTACCCTAAGCACTCTGCACTGGTGACTGGGCAGAGCAGAGGGGAGAGAGGACAACCTCTCATCACTTAAACCATCACAGCTTTTAATTTACTGGGTGCAGTTCCTCCCAGACTGTCAAGCCCATATGAGCCCAAGATAATGGAGTTATTTACAAATGAGGAAACAGGTTTAGAGAGGAAGGGCTATGTCAGTGTTCACACGAATCAGAAATTTTATCTGGTCCCCCTCTCCATGCTAAGCCCAGGCAAAAGGTGAAATAGGAAATATAGACCACTTTTTGCCTGTCACAGGAATTTGGACCCTAATCTCTACATTGTAAAAGGTATATTGGGAACCAGTGGAGATAGGTTAAAAAAGACTAAAATCCCTGGTTCCCTCTGGGCTCTGGACTCAGCAGTAGGACCATAGAAAAGCACAAATCACTGATGTCAGAGATGTTCCTGAGTCTTCTGGGAATTTTGTGACCATGGGCAACTTTCCTCATCTGCTCATTAGATACCCAATAAATGATGGTGTTTATCTCTAATTAATGTAAGAATCCTATAAAATGATATCTACAAATACTTTCATAGCATATTTATTCAAAATAGCCCCAAAATGGAAACAGCCCAGGTTTCTTTCAATAGGAGAATATATAAACAATTGGTGGTAATTCATACAATTGAAAATTACTAAAGATTCAAAGAATTAACTAGTAATATGTGCAACATTCTTATACTGAATGAAAGAAGACTTACCCCAAAGAGTTCATAAAGTATTATTTGATGAATATGAATTCCTCAGATAAGAAAAATGTATCCATGGTGGAATACAAAATCAGAATACTTGTTTTCTTTGTAGGAACAGAATAGAGGTCAGACTGAATAGAGGATTGACATGAGAGAAATGTATGGAGTGAGGTTTAGTGGTCTATAACTTGACAGTGGTCTATAACTTAATATATATATATGTGTATATATGTATTAAAACTCATCACTAAAGATATGTGTATTTCGTTATATGTAAATATTAAGTAAAAATGAACAAAGTAAAATATTGAACTCTAAAGATATTCATTCTGAAATATTTAGGGAAAAGTTTACTGATGTCTGCAAATTTCCTTGGAATGGATACAAAATAAGTTGGCTCAGTTGATCAATGTGATATGTGAAAAAGCAAGTACATTCAAATGTTAACAGTTGAATCTGTGTTGTGGGATGTAGGAGTTAACTGTAAACTTTCAGCTTTCTCTATTTTCTGAAATTTTTTCATGACTACATGTTGGAAAACCAAACCTTTATGAGTCTCATCCTACATTGAGGTATGAAGATATGAAGGTTCAATTGAATCTGTTGGGATCATAAGACAAATGGAGAAAGAAGTTTGTTAAAAGCCTAACACAATACTGCAATATTCCCCAGGATTTCAGATTCCTTTAGGGACTGCAAGAAAACCCCTTTCCGTCAGTGTTCACTTCCCCTGCCCCCTCCCTGGCTGCCTGAACCAGTAGAGAGGCCTTCCTTACCAGATCAGAGGGAGCCACAGAGCATGAAGAACATGGATATGGACATGTGAAGGACACACTGCTCTCTGAGTGTGCCGGCTTAGGGTAATTGTTAGCACCACAGGAGGAGACAGATATTCTGCTGGTCACTTCTTCCTGAAGAAGACTTTAGTGTGTACTGACATGTTCTTCATTTACTTTGGTGGTGAAGAAAGGCACTACTTAAGGCTGAGCATGCCTTTCTCCCTGTCCTCATTTTGTAGATCCTGAACCTATGATGATGCTTTTTATTAGAGTTCTGATAAAAGGCACATTTCCTTTTTGGCTTACACCAACTGTAGTGAACATGTATCATTTTCCAGCTTTCTTGGTGTTCATCTGCTTATTCCTGTCTGACTCTTCCATTCTCTTGAAGAAGTCTGCAAGATTTTCAACAGTGTTAAAGATTTAGTCTGAGAAATATCTGGCATCTGTACTTTCTGCGGTTTTCGCCTTTCTACTCTGGTGTTCTGCATACAGATTACACTGCACAGTGCATTCTCACAATGTCACTTCTATTCTTGTCGTGTGGAGGACCCAGGAGTTTCTGGGATTCCCATACTATTTATTAGGGTTACTGAGCTCCTGATGTTACTTATTCAAGTGGTGTTCTTTCTGTTGTCACTGCTGTGAGCATGTGAATTTTGGCATTTCCTTCCTGACCCCAACCTAGTTCAGCTTGGAATTTCTCTTTCTTTATCTGCACCCAGAGTAGAGAAAGTGGAGGCCTGAGTCTGTGCCTGAGGCCCAGGAGTGGCACAGTAAGAGCAGCCTACTCAGCAGAGTGACCTTTGAAGGCCAAGGGAAGGAGGAACCAGCAGGAGGAACGAGGGAGTCTCCTCTCTGTGCCCAGAATCCTCCTCATCAGACCTGGGTCCCAGGTCTTATGACTGCTCTCATACATTGGGCCAACTCCTGCCTGAGTGTTGGGGTTCATCATAATGGGACCTCTGTGACTTTAAGGTAGCACCCAAACCATGTGACTCCCCTGCCTAACTTCCTTCCTGGAAGGACTTGCCTACTAAGATTACTCCTATTCCATCTCACCGATACTCATCCTTGTCTGCTCAGTAGATACCCAAGGTTTGTAGGTGAGATTATTGAGTATCCCCATCACCGTGCAATTTGAAAACAGGGCAGATATCCAACCAAAATTCCTAGCCCAGGGCAGAGGGATCAGGAGGAGTCTCTTAAGTCCATTAGGGGGGCTGCATAAGCACAGGTTATTGTAACCACTCCTTCTTCCACTGCCTGTAATCCACCCCTCTGAAACCATGCCCCATGCCCATTGACTGTGGTTTCCATGGTGACAATAAACAATCCTCAACAAAACCTTTTTCTTCTTCTTTTTTTCCATAAGCATGACAAACATTTATTTCTGTTTGTCTTTATTCAATAAAGTGGGAAATTACTGGGCCAAGGTGTAGAAAAAGAAATCCAGGAAGATGTATCAGTATGCAGGGATGCTTATGTCCTGTGTCTAATTAAAAAGAAAGCAGATGTAGCACAGGTGGTTGAGTGCCTGCTTCTACATGGCAGGTCTTGGGTTTGGTTCCCAGAAACAAATGAAAAAACTCAGGGGATCTGATGTGACTCAGTGGTTTCAGTGGTTGAGCACCAGCTTCCCACATACAAGCTCCTGGGTTGAAATTCAATCCTCAGCCTCTGGTACCTCAAAAAAATAAATAAATAAATAAAAATAAAAAATAAGGGAGGCAGAGAACAGAGAGGCTGAACATTACATTTGATCTTATCAAGCCCTTCTTGACACAAATGCCAGGGTTAAAACAAGAGCAAAAATTTGGTAACCCATCCACTGATTTTTACTGGGGCCTTGATAGACTGCTGCCTGGGTATGTGTGTAAAACAAAAGTAAAATAGTCCTTACAAGCTCAAGTCTTCAAATTGGATGAATTTTGTCCTGGCTTTCTGATGTCCACAGGGCTTGGAAGAAGGAAACTGAAGCCATCTCTGAAGGAAAAAGCAACACAGTAGGCCTCACATTTTTTCTACAGTTTTGAAATATAATGCCAAACACATAATGAAATGATCAGAGAAAAAAGGAAACACGACAATATGAGTGAGAAGCAACAAAATCACACCTTGGGAACTCGAGATACTGGAACATTAGATGGAGAATGTCAAGTAACTGTACTTCTTATCTTCAAAGGAATAACAGATAAATTTAAAATATTGACAGTGAACTGGGAAGTTTACAAAGTGACACAGACAATTATTTATGCTAAAACTCAAAAATACAATTGAGAAAAGAACTCAGTGAATAGGAAAATAGATAAATATATCAGAAGAGAGAATTATGAATTTGAAAAATATAAAAAATATTGAAAAATAATGGAAAATATAGAAGAAACTGTAAGAATGATAGAATGATCAAAGATATAGGAACTAATAACATATACTTAGTGGGGAGTGTTAGTAGGAAACTAAAGGTAGAATAGGGCAGAAGCAATATTTGAAGAGATAATTTCTAACAATTGTCAAAAGTTGGTGAGACATCGGTTCGTTAATTTCAAGTAGACCTACAAAACCTAGAAGGAAAAATAAAAATGTACAACCAGGCATATAATTGTACAACGTGAAAAAATCTTAAAAGCAGCTAGAAAATAAGGATACTATACTAAATGGATAATAAATGCAGAGCTGACTACCAACACCAACCACAGAAGACAGAAGGCAATGGCATTAGATCTTTTCATTGCTATTATAAAGTACCTGCCAAAATAGTATTCTATACTGAGAAAGTAGTCCTTCAAGATGAGATGAAATAAATATTGTTCCAAAAAAGCAAAACCTGAGAAAGTTTGCTAGCAGCAACTAATTTTAAAAGAAAATTAGTTTCTTTTAAACTATGGATATTCTTCAGACAGAAAAAAAATCTTGAACCTTCCATATGGAAGGTTCAAGATTCAGGGTGGATTGAAGAATGATAATTGTTAATTAAGCTCACATATCTAAATGAATATTGAATGGATAAAGTGATAATAATGATATCTATAGTTTATAACATCCATAAAAGTATTAAAATATGCCATGAAAATATATATCATAAGATGGGTAAATGGCTCTAAAGTGTTTTAAAATACACTACAGTATTTAGGAAGTTGATAAAGAATGGTTGACTTCATATTTGATAAGGCAAGCAGAAATATTGTCATTTCTAAGGTAAACTCTAAAAGAATATTAAAATAGTATATCTCACCCAAATTAGAAGAGGAAAAAATGGAACAAAAATAATCAGTCCAAAGATAGGTATTCAGGAGAAAAATGAAAAAGGTTGACCAGAGAGCACAAACAGCAGATGAAAAGATGGAGAGGTGAGGAATTTTCTTGTTTGTTTTTTGTTTATTATTATTGAAATTATGAAAACACTTTAATAATGATTGAAGTGATGAATGCACAAATATGTGATTATACCAAATACCATTGATTGTACACTTTGGATATGTTGTGTGCTTTTTTAATATATATCAATAAAATTGCTTTGTTTAAAAAAAAACAAAAAGAACACATTAGACACATAGAACAGCAAAGTCAAAATGAAGAAAGAATAAGCAATATCAAAGACAGAAGTGCTGAAATTGAAGAGAAAAGAACAGAGAGAGAAAAAATGGAAAAAATTGAGCAGGGATTCAAAAAAAAAAAAGAATGGAAATTTAAATACAGTAAATATATTGGATTATATGAATTATATTGGATTACATTAACAGTAATTACATTAAGTATAAATGTTCCTCTTTAAACAACTAAAATTGTCAAGTGGTTTAGAAAGACATAAAGCAAAATTGTCAGTAAGAGGTAGAAAACTATATACCATGTGCTTTGAAAATAGTAAATCTTATTTCACCTTGTCAATATCAAATAAAAGAAATACTAAGGAAAAATACTAGAAATCAGTGTTCTTTCCTAATCATAAAAAGGCTAAATTTCCTCAAAAATACGTCATTTAAAATTGTGTGCAAGTGTCTAGAATGTTTATCAGTTACTGGGAGAATCATGCACACTCCAGTACACTATGCTAAACAAAAGTCCAGATCATTCCCACTGTCCCTTGCTAATTTCCCAGTAGAGAGTATCAGTCAAAATGCACTGCAATAATCAACTTGTTAATATCAAATATCTAGTAGATCCCAAAACTTGCATGGCCTAGAAATAATGCCATTATTCTGGTTGACATTAGGAAATCCTGTTGACATTAATTATTAAAAAATTAAGATCCAGAGCATGCAAAAAAATTGTGTATACACCTATAGCATGGCATTTGAAAAATGATGGAAGTACAATATGTCACAGAATTGGGGATTTTTTTTTACAACTCTCTCAGCAATTGATAGAATAAGCAGAGAAAATATAAATGATGATATGATCACCATGAATAATAAATTTTGCTGAAAGCACAGTATATAGAACAGTGTAAACAACAGCCAAATATACTTTCCCCATGCACTTAAACAGAGGTAGGGGCAAAAGAGAGAAGGAAAGGAGGAGACCATGGTCATCCTCTCACAGGGGGTGCTCAGCAAGGAAGAAGGGTATAGGCAAAGGGAAGGGGACAGATGTGGACTTGTTCTGATGATGAGGCAGAAGATATGGAAATAGGTTGGATGTGGGATGGGGGGAAGTGAGAAGTCAAGAAAGGCAGTAAAGCTGTCCCTGGAGCCATTGTCCCTGGTGGAATCCCTGAATGTGGAAAGCAGAAACCAGAAGAGGAGCAGGTTCCTGGGAGGAACCAAGAGTTGCCTGTTGGCTTGTTAGATATCCATAGGACTGCGTAGAAAGGATGGGGATGGATAAATAAATGTAGACATCATGCCAGTATAGATGGTGTTTAAAGCCAAAATGCTGCAGCGAAGGAATGTGGTGCTAAGGAAGGAAAGGAGTCCAAGGACTGAGCCCTGAGGAAACACTTATGCTGAGAGGCTATGGAGAAAAAGAGAACCCAGCAAAGAGGCGGAAGGGAAAGTGTGGTAAAATCAGATAAATTGCAAGCAGAAGAGTGGAGTGAACCAGGAACTAAGGGAGGAAAGCATTTCAAAGAGGTGAGAACGACTGTGTCAAATGCAGCTGATGGAATAATTTAGAAGAGGAATATTTGTGGGTAATAGAAAGGTTCTAAAATTGTATCATATCAGGAGGGTTGCACAACTCGATACATTTACAAATACATGTATTTACTTTTATGTCATATAAACGCAGACACCAAAGAGTCCATTCTGATTTGTTTCATATTTAGGAATTACAAGAAGTGGCAAAAATGATGTGTGGTGATAGAAATCAGAACAGAAGCTACATGCGGATGGAAGGGGTATGGGTATTGATTGAAGGTACAGGAGAGATTTTCTGGATTAATGGAAAATGAGTGATTCCTATCTTGATAGGGTTGTTGGATACTGTGGGGTATGGGAGAGTTAAAATCTTTGAAAATTTGACAGCCATTAAATTAAGATTGGCACATTTCAACTTTTACATCACTTAAAAAAATAATTAGAGAAAAATGATCATTAGAATGTAATGGAGACGACATTTTATTTTCCAAGTCTCCCCTCCTATCCCCTCCCCAGATCCTCTCACTGATGACCTGTCCAAGCTGCCAGTGGCTGATGTGTTCCTGGTGGAATCCTGATGGAATCCTGGTGAGTTCTCTCTGGTTTATGGTGCCTGACGGAACCACCGTTACTAGGCAACGTAACTCGTGGGCATTTTACATGTTTTATAAGTTATTTGTACACAAACTGATCCGTGTATAATACTTATTTCTAAACTCTTATAGCCATTACTTCACAATGTTTTCTCCACTGAAACGAAATGATGGCTTTTGTGATTCTTGAAACATGAAAGGGCTTTTCTCCAAGACAGCAATGAGGAAACAAAACATCAGGTAATGGGGTACTTAGATGTGGGAAGATTGATATTGGAAGCAGCAGGTGTATTTCTCCTAAACTGGCTGTTATGAATGAACAGAATGGAATGTTTAAATATTTCTAGTAAAAAATAAGATATACGTTAGTGAATATTTGAACTCAGTGAAATACAGGTTCCTAGAAGTAATACCATTTATCTGTGACGTCCCTTTAGTGCAAAGATTCTAGGTCACCATGGTATCCTGTGTTCATTAGAATCCTATGCTGTCTTGCTTTTTTCTTATGAGACTCTCTGTGTTTCTGGTCACTCAGGATTTCCCTATTTTATTAACTACTGGATATTTTCATTGAAATTTCTCTAAATTGGGGAGTCTTTCCTCTCCATTATGGCAAGTTATTGTCTGAATACTTTTCAGGTTACTTTTCTTTAACTGCCAGGCTGACCTTTGCTTGATTTTTTTCTAGGTAGTTCCTTTTATAATTTTCATCTCATTTCCTGGATCCATATGTAATTCAATTTGGAATTCTAATAACAAAGTATACATTTCTAGATAAATATTGTATTCTTTAGAACACGACACCACTCTGACAGTCAAAAAATAAAATGGAAACTGGTCCCCTAATATTTCCAGCTATCCTTAATGATGTTAAAAACCATCCAATATATACATTAATAGCTTTAAAATTCCCTTTATGATTAGTAAATTTAACTGATAAGTTAATGATGCTGGTGAATGTAGAAGATCACTGCATTGGGTAAATTAAAATTTTAAAAAACAAATCAATTTTATTGATACATATTCATAAAGCATACAATTCATCCAAAGTGTACAATCAGTGGTATTTGGTATAATCACATAGTTGTGCATTCATCACTTCAGTCATTATTAGAGCATCTTCATTATTTCAATAATAATGATAAAGAAAATTATTCACCTCTCAATCTCTCTATATTTCCCCTGCTGTACATAGCTGCTATTTTGGGGTATTCTTGCAAGATTACTTATTTATTTATCTATTTATTTATTTATTTATTTATTTATTTATTCATTCATTCATTCATGTACCATATGCTCTCTCCAAAGTGTATAATTAATGACTTTTAGTATAATCATAGTATTGTGAATTCATCACCACAAGAAATTTTAAGATAATTTCATTACTCCAAAAAGAAAAACTCCATACCCCTTGGCAGTCCTTCCTCAGCCCTACATAACCACTAATCTAATTTCATCTTTATAAATTGATTTGTATTTATATTTTATATAAATGGAATCTCATGTAGTAATTTGTGTCTGGTTTATTTCATTTAATGTAATGGTTTTGGGTTTTATTGGTCTGATGTTAACATCTTATAGTACTAAGACACATTTGTTCAGCTTCAAAGAAAAATCATCTTATATATGAGTTTTACTCATCTTCATATTTCACATGCAATTTTACTATGCTGCACAATTCCACTTTACATTTTTTAGTTTTCCTTTTAGTAATATACATGACTTAGACTTTCCCTTTAAGCTATTTTTATACCCACATAATAGTACTGCTAGTTACAGATATTGTGTTGGGTTTTCACCTTTTCTATTCATTTCCAAAGACTAACACAAACTCTTTTTACCTATTCTGCACAAGTTAACCCTTAGCTTTCCATTCTTTAACTTCATTCTATTTTCTGGTTGCCCATATTCGTGTTATTAACTCCTTGAGTCCACACAATTTATTTAGTTCATAGTAGCACAGACATACAATATTTCTCCTTTTGTGTCTGACTTCCTTCAGTCAACATAATGTTCTCCAGGTCCATCCATGTTGTCATATGTTTTAGAACTTCAGTTCTTCTTAAACCTGTATAATATTCCATCAAGGGAATGCCACACAGTTTGTTTACCATTCTTCAGTTCATAGACACCTGGGTTGTTTCCAACTTTTGGAAATCATGTATAAGGCCTCTATGAACATGGGTGTGCATATGTCTGTTCATGTCACTGCTTTCACTTCTTCTGAGTATATACCCAGTAGTGGTATTGCTGGGTCATGTGACAAATCTATATTCAACCTCATTAGGAATTGGCATTAGGAATTGCCAAGCAGTCTTCTACAGTGGCTGTAACATTTTACATTCCCACCAACAGTGAATAAGTGTTTCTATCTCTTCACATCCTCTCCAACACTTGTAGTTCTCTGTCTTTTTAATAGTGACCATTCTAATAGGTATGAAACGATATCTCATTGTAATTTTGATTTGCATTTCCCTAATTGCTAGTGATGAACATTTTTAATGGTTTTTTTTTTTTGCCAATTGTATTTCTTGTTTGGACAAATGTCTATTCAAATCTTTTGCCCATTTTTAAATTGGATAATTTGTCTTTTTATTGTTGAGTTGTAGCATCTCTTTATATATCGTGGATATTAAATCCTTATGGGATATATGATTTCCAAATATTTTCTCCCATTGAGACAGCTGCATTTTGACCATCCTCCCATCAAAGTCCTTTGAGGTGCAAAACTGTTTAATTTTGAGGAGGTTCTATTTATCTACTTTTTTCTTTTGATGCTCATGCTTTGGATGTAAGGTCCAAGAAACCATCACCTACAACAAGGTTTTTAAGATGTTTCCCTACATTTTCTTCTAGGAATTTAATAGCCCTGGATTTATATTTAGGTCTTTGATCCATTTTAGTTGGTTTTTGTATAGGGAGCAAGATAGGGACCACTTTCATTCTTTTGCTTATGGATATCCAGTTCTCCCAACACTACTTCTTTTTTTAAATTATTTTTTATATTTAAAAAGCTTGAGATTATATAAATATTACATAAAAATATAGGGGATTCCACTCCCTCCCTCTCCAACCCCCTTCCTCTCCCACACTTTTCTGCATCAACAACAGCTTTCATTAGTGTGATACATTTGTTACAATTGATGTTTGTCAAAACCAGATGGCCATAGAAGTGAGGGTTTATTTCTGGACACTCAATTCTATTTCAGTGATTGATGTGTCTATATTTATGCAAATACTTTATTGTTTTGACCACCATAGCTTTGTAATATGTTTCAAGGTCAGGCAGTGAAATTCCTCCCATGTTACTCTTCTTTTTTAGAATGCTTGGCTATTCAGGTGCACTTTCCCTTCCAAATGAATTTGGTAATTGCCATTTCTATTTATGTAAAGAAGGCTTGTGGAATTTTGATTGGTATTGCATTGAGTCTATAAATCAGTTTGGGTAGGATTGACATCTTCATGATATTTAGCCTTTCAATCCATGAACATGGAATATCTATCCATTTATTTAGGTATTTGTTGATTTCTTTTAGCATTGTTTTGTAGTTTTCTGCATATAGGTCCTGTAATTCTATCGTTAAATTGATTCCTAGGTATTTGAGTCTTTTTTTGCTATTTTAAATGGAATTTTTCTCTGACTTTCTCCCCAGGTTGTTCAATACTAGTGTACAGAAACATTACTGAATATTGCATGTTGATCTTGTACCTTGCCACTGTCTTGAGATCATTTATCAGCTCAAGTGGCTTTGCTGTTGGCATTTCAGAGTTTTATACATAAAGAATCATGTGACCCCCAAATAGAGTTTTACTTCCTGTTTTCCTATTTGGATGCTTTGTTTTTTTTTTTTCCTTATCTAATTGCTCCAGCTAGAAATTCTAGCACAATGTTTAATAACAATGGTGATAGTGGGCATCCATGTTTTCTTCCTGTTCTTAGAGGGAAAGCTTTCACCTTTTCCCCATTGAGTATGATGTTGGCTGTGGTTTTTCCATATACATATTCTATTATATTGAGGAATTTTCCTTCTATTCTTATCTTTTGAAGTGTTTTACCAAGAAAGGATGGTAGATTTTGTCAAATACCTTTTTTGCTTAGATTGAGATGATAGTGTGTTTTTTTTTCCTTCAATTTGTTCATGTGGTGTATTATGTTGATTGATTTTTAAGTTGAAACAACCTTGCATACCAGGAACAAATCCCACTTGATCATTAGGTATAAGTCTTTTAACATGCTGTTGGATTCCATTTGCAAGTATTTTGTTGAGAATTTTTGCATCTATGTTCATTAGAGAGATTGATCTATAATATTCTTTTCTTGTAGTGTCTATCCGGCTTTGGTATTATGGTGATGTCAGCTTCATAAAATGTGTTGGGTAATTTTCCCTCCTCTTCAATTTTTTGGAAGAGTTTAAACAAGATTGGTATTAATTCTTTTTGAAATGCTTGTTAGAATTCACCTGTGAAGTCACCCGGTCCCGGACTTTCTTTCTTTGGAGATTTTTGATGACTGATCCAATCTCTTTAAATGTGATTGGTTTGTTAAGTTATTGTACTTCTTGTAGAGTCAGTGTAGTTTGTTTGTGCATTTCTTGGAATTTTCCATTTCATCTAGGTTATCTGATTTGTTGGCATACAGTTTCTCATATCCTTTTATGATCCTATGCATTTCTGTGGGGTCAGTTGTAACTTACCCCCTTTCATGTCTGATTGTATTTATTTGCATTTTCTCTCCTTTTTTCTTTTTTAGTCTAGCTAGGGGATTGTCAATTTTTTTGATCTTCTCAAAGAACCACCCTTTGGTTTTGTTGATGTTCTCTATTGGGTTTTTTTGTTCTCAATTTCATTTATTTCTGCTCTAATCTTTATTTTTTCTTTCTTTCTGCTTCCTTTGGGCATGGTTTGTTGTTCTTTTTATAGTTTCTCCCGTTATTCAGTTAAATCGTTGATTTTAGGTCCTTCTTCTTTTTCAATATAGACCTTTAGGGCCTATATTAAATTTCTCTTTCAGTACTGCCTTCTATGTATCCCATAAAGTTTTAATAAGTTGTATTCTCATTTTCATTTGTCTCAATATATTTTCTGCTTTGACTTGCAATTTTTTTCTTTGACCCACTGATTATTTAGGAGTGTGTTGTTCAACATCCATACATTTACAAATTTACCTGTTTTCTGTCTATTATTGTTTTCTAGTTTCATTCCATTATAATCTGAGAAAGTGCTTTATATAATTTTGGCCTTTTTATATTTAGTGAGACTTGAATAGTGACCTAACATGTGGTCTATCCTGGAAAAATGTCATGAACACTTGAAAAGAATGTATAACCCACTGAGTTTGGGTACAACCTTCTGTATATGTCTGCTATGTCTAAATCATTTATCATATTGTCAAGTTCTCTGATTCCTTGTTGATCTTCTGACTAGTTGTTTTATCTAATGATGTGTGTGGTGTGTTGAAGCCTCCAACTTTTATTGTAAAGATGTCTATTTCTCCCTTTAGTTTTTCCAGAGTTTGCCTCTTGTATCTTGGGGCACCCTGGTTAGGTGCATAGATATTTAAAACTATTATATCTTCCTGGCAGATTGTCCCTTTTATTAATATATAATGATCTTCTGTATCTCTTATAACATTTTGCATTTAAAATGTGTATTGCCCAATATTAGTATAGCTACCCCTGCTCTTTTCTGATTACCGTTTGCATGGAGAATCTATTTCTACCTTTCACTTTCAGCTGGTTTTTATCCCTGGGTCTTATGTGAGGCTGTTGTAGGCAGCTTACAGATGGCTGGGTTTTTTTATCCATTCTGAAAGATTTTATCTTTTGATTGGGGAGTTTAATCCATCCACATTCAATGATATTACTGTAAATGCATTCTTTACTTCCACCACTTTATTCTTTAGTTTTCATGTGTAATATCTCAATTTTGTCTGTCTCTTACACTTTTAGTTACCCTTTGTGCTATTCTTTCTTCTGTACTCTCCTCCAAGCTTGTCTCCTGCCTTTTTCTTTCAGACTCTAAAGCTTTCTTTAATATTTCCAGCAAATGTGGATTCTTTTTTATGAACTGTCTTTAGTTTCTGTAAGTTTTTTGAACAATTTAAACTCATCTTCACATTTGAAGGACAATTCTGCTGGATAAAGTATTCTTGGCTTGCAGTTTTTGTCCTGCAGTATCCTAATTGCATCATACCTCTATTTCCTTGCATTCCTGGTGTCTGATGAGAAATTCACCCTAAAAATTACTGGGCATCCCTTCTATGTGATGGTTTTCTTCTCCCTTGCTGCTCTGAGAATTTTTTCTTCATCTTTGATGTTTGGAATTCTGAGCAGTATGTGTCTTGGAATTGGTCTATTCAGATTTATTCTGATTGTGGTATACTGTGCTTCTTCGACATGTATGTTCATTTCTTTCATGATAGTTGGGAAATTTTCAGGTCTCATTTTCTCAAATACTTGTTCTGCTCCTTTTCCCTTCTCCTTCTGTAACTCCCATGACACATGTGTTGTTGTGTTTCATGGTATCATTCAATTACCTGAGCCCCTGCTCAATTTTTTCCATTCTTTTCTCTCTGTGTTCTTTCTCTCTTCAATTTCAGGTGTTCTGTCTTCAGGATCATTTATTCTTTTTACTATCATTTTGATTCTGTTGTTGTGTGATTAATATATTTTTTATCTCACCTGTTATGTCTTTCATTCCTAAGAGCTCTGTTACTTTTCCTTTTTTATATTTTTAATTTCTATTTTAATATCATAAATGCAACTGAAATTTCCCTTTTTAACCACTTTCTTTTTTTTAATATACTTTTTAATTTTCTAAAAAGAAACTTAGATTACATAAATGTTACATGAAAAATGTAGGGGATTCACATATGCCCCCACTCCCTCCCACTCCCACACTTTCCCACATTAACAATGTCCTTCATTAAAGTGGTACATTTGTTACAATTGATGAACACATTGTTTTTAATTCTTTTTGTAGCTTCAGTTTTGAAGAAGTTTTGCATCAAGAAGGGTTATAACTGTGACATGGAAGGATGATTGGCATGGGGTGTCAGTGATGGAGGATGCGTGGGAGGAGGTTCACCTGGGACATACGTATAAGGCATAAGAATGTGTTCAAGTTTTCATGGGGCATTGTCACAGTGGGTGGAAATTCACACAATAACCAAAATAATATTGAATTCCCATCCTGGGGTGCTCTGCCACACTCTCTAGTGGGACATCATGAATCCCCCTAGTAAATGGGTAATGATGAAAAGGTGGACCATTGATGGACCCTTGATATTGGTATCTGTTACTTTTCTATTCAGATTTTCAAATTCTTCTTTGTGCTCACTTAGTGTCTTCTTAATGTTCATTATCTCTTCAGCCATATTATCTTTCTTTTTTTTAAATATATTTTTTTAAAAAAAGAAATTTAGAATACATAAATGTTACATAAAAAACATGGGGGATCCCTTATGCCCTGCTCCCTATCCCTCCCATATTTTTCCACATCAACAACATCCTTCATTAGTGTGGTACATTTGCCACAATTGATTAACATTAAGTCCATTGCACATTCCCCAATCCTGAGGATTCTAGGATGGTGAGGAGAGGGTGCTTAGATCCCATGAAGCAGATGGATGGGAATATATTGCTCATAGTTACAGACTCTCTTTGATCCTTTAGATGTCATTGTCAATCATCATCTCCTTGTTACCTGTCCTGGGTAAGTCCCATGAACTGGAGAGTAGGTTTTGCAAATCTTTTGATATTCAGGGCTCAACTGGTACACAGAGAGCCTGAAGATTTAAGTGTCTTGGACATATACTTATCAAGTATAGTATTAACTATAGGTTCAAATAGAAGGGCCAGAAGAGCCATTTGTATGGAAACCACAACTGAATCCAACTCCGTCACAATGGGGAGCATAAATTCCAGTGTCTGACCCACTGGCAGGGTGCCAAACTCCTGAGCTCTCTGCCCTGCCCATAGTGTTTGGATGTCTACAGAGCCCTCAGGAGCCCTGTTATTTGAGGCAATATTTACTTTGGCTGTCAATGAGTTCGGCTGAGATGTGCACAAACAGAAACTCTGGAATGACCTTCCAACTCACTTTAAAGTTTCTTAGACGTGTAAAGTTATTTGTCTTTACTTTTTCCCCCATTTGATCAAGGTCTTTTTCCAGTTGCACTGCTAGGTGGTACTTGGTAGTAATCCCTTGGTGCCAGGGATGCTCATCCCTGGGAGTCATGTCCCATGCTGTGGGGAAGGTGATGCATTTATATGCTGAGTTTGGCTTAGAGAGAGGCACATTTGAGCAACAAGGAGGCTCTTAGGAGGTAATGCTTATTCATCCTATAATACTAGGCTGTTGCAATTTCAAAAGTAAAAGTGTGTAAGTATAGTCATCACTACCAAGGGCCTGTCAATGGCAGATCCTCCATCACTAATCACTGTCCCTGTGCTCAGGAGATTCCTGATGTCTCATTAGAGAAAGTGGTAGAACTCCCCAGGATGGGAATTTGATATTCCTTTGGTTATAGTGTGAATCTCCAGCCACTGTGACAATGTTTCATGAAAACTTCATCAAGTTCATATGCCTTATAGGTATGTCTCAGGTGAACCTCCTCCCATGCATCCCCCAACTCTGACACCCCACACCAATGATCCTCCCCTGCCACAGCTGTAAACCTTTTGTGATCCAAAACTCCTTAAAATGGAAGCTGACAAAATAACCAAATACAATTAATAGCAAAATGATATAATGATGAGTTTAATAAATAATGAATAGAAAACATTTTTTTTATTTTAAACAATAAAAAATATAAAATTTTTAAAAATTGACTTTATGTCTTTCTTCACTGTAAGATTTGTTGTTTTGTATATACAGTGACATTTTCTTCTTTTGATTTACCCAGTGACTTATTTTTTTTCATTTTGTCTTCAAAGCTTTAGATTACAGAAGAATCATGTACGGAATATAGGTGATTCCCATATACCCAACATTCTTCCCCCTTTCCCCTTTCTGCTATTAATAATATTTTATGTGTGGATGGTACATTTGTTACAATTGATGTACATATATGGAAACATTGCTACTAACCATGGTTGATTATTTACATTATGGTTTACATTTTGGACCATATACTTGTATAGATTTTGATGAAGTTTGACATGATCTGTATCCATCACTGTAAGATCATGTAGAACAATTCCATCACCCCTAAAATATCCCATGTTCCCTCTATTCTATTCTTCCCTCCCTTTCCTCTTGGGATCCATGATTAACTCATTGAAGGACCATATTCATAGTTACTTGCAACAACATTAAGGACTCGACATAATGGCATGTCCTCCCCTATTAGACACTGCTTATGCTCTCAAGAGACTCCCACCTGGCTATTTGCAATCATAGCAGGCCTGCCTGGAATGGGAGTCCAAGACCTTCCCACTCATTATGTGGGTGCCCACCTACTGATACAACACACTATGACAAGATAAATGCTACACACTCCTTAGAAGCCTACCCCAGGTGTATCCTGTCCCACATTCCCCCCCACATACAAAACCTTAAACCAGTAACCCATGTCATATTTATCAAACTATTGTAGTTTCAACCACATGCCTGGAAATCCCCATAGTTCAACTGCTCCCTCCCCCAACCCTCCCCCCCAGTTCAATTGGCAGTCCACCCCACCCTCTCCATCCTAACCTCCTCACAGACCAACACCACCCAACCCAATAGCATCACTGCATCATGGTTATGCCTCCACTGCACAGCTACACCCTATATCTTATTATAGATTTTGCCCATATAGGCATTGACTCACAGCTTTCTTCTCCCTTTCTATTTCCTGTAAACCTATCTTCCAGATTCTAATTAGTTGTGAGTTTACTCACATGCTCAATTTCTCTCTTTTGTAGGGATTTAGTGGTTGGGGGTGGTGTATTACTGCCATTCTTTGATTCTTAATTCAACAAATAGATAAAAGGGACCTCCTCAAAATTAAATAATTTCGCACTACAAAAGACTTTGTCAAAGTAGTGAAAAGTCAGTCACTCATTGGGAGAAAATATTTAGCAATCATATATCAATAAGTGTTTAATATACATGATATATAAAGATATACAGCACAACAATAAAAAGACAAACTACCTGATTTAAAAATGGGTTGTAGATTTGAAAAGACAATTGTTCAAAGAAGAAATTAAATGTTGAAAGGACACATGAATGAAATGTTCAATATAACTAATGATTATAGGCATGCAAATCAAAACTACAGTGAGATATCATTTCACTGATATTAAACTGGTCACTATTAAAAAGTCAGATATCTACAAGTGTTAGAGAGGATGTGGAGAGATAGGAACACTTATTCACTGTTGGTGGGAAAGTAGAATGGTACAGCCACTGTGGAGAAATGTTTGGGAGTTCCTAAAGAACTTAAATTTAAACTTGTCATGTGACCTGGCAGTACCATTACTAGGTATATTCCCTGAAGAATGAAAGCAGTCACATGAACAGACATCTACACACCCATGTTCATATCCATGTTATTCAAGATTGCCAAAAGTTGTAAACAACCCAGGTGTTCATCACATGAGGAGTGGATAAACCCACTGTAGTGTATTCACACAATGGTATATTATGCAGCTATAAGAAGGAATGAAGTCATAAATCATATGACAACATGGACGAATATGTTTTATATTGACTGAAGCAAGCCAGACACAAAAGGACAAAGAGTGTATGAATGCACTACATTGAACTAAATTATGTAATTTCATGGACTTAATAACTTGAATATATGGGCCACCAGAAAATAGAAATGCAAATTGTATGATTCTATTTATATAAAATATAAATATAAATCAATTTATGAAGATGAAATTAGATTAGTGGTTATGTTTGGCTGGGGAAAGCCTGCTAGGTGGTATGGAGTTTTTCTTTCTGGAGTAATGAAATTGTTCTAAAATTTGTTCTGTTGAGGAATGCATAACATTGTGATTATACTAAAAGCCATTGATTCTACACTTTGGATAGATCATATAGTATGTGAATGTAAGTAAAACTGCTAAATAAATTAATTAACAAATATGCAGAATAGCCAGAAATAGCAACCTGTACAGTAGAGGAACCATAGAGAGGTTGAGAGGTGAAGGATTTTGTTTGTCAGGTTTTTGTTTATTATTATTATTATTATTGAAATAATGAAAATGCTGTCATAATGATTGAAGTGATGAAAGAACAAATATGTGATTATAGAAAATACCACTGTTTGTGCACTTTGGATGAAATGTACACTTTACTAATATGTATCAATAAAACTGATTTCTTAAAAAGAAAAATACATTGCAGCCAGGGGCTCAGTGGTTAGCTTCCCCAGAAGACATCTGAGTCCCTCTCCTTGAACAGATGTATTAACCAAGCCTGTGAAACTTCCCTGTGTTTTCCCCATATCTGTCTTTTAATTCATGTATTTCACTTGGAGGAAACTATCTCATTTTGAAAGTTCCATTTTAATGAATGATGGGGTGATTCTGGGTTAAGCTTAACTTTTGACCTGAAAACATCCCTGTCTTGGTGGAGCTTCCTGTACAGGCTCCCTAACTCCCCTTGGCAGTGATGTGAAACCCTTGTGATGCAGTGGAGCAGGTGGCATGGGAGTATGCAAATGGCCAGAAGCAAGGGTATAGTTTCCTTACTCTTACTAGGCTTTACCTTCTATATCTCTGCCCCATCCCTACACTATTTTGTCACTTTTGACATGGCGAGTGTTTATACCCATTATACCCTAGGGAGCTGGCTCCTCCCTGGGATGATTGTACTCATGAATCCTTATGCTTCCATCATTCTATGGACTGCCTTGTTGGCAAACAAACTGTTGGGGCAAGATAACTATTGCCACTTATATGGAAGGAGTCTCCCCACATGGAATATAGCAAAGAGTCAATGCAGGTATTGGGGTCACCAAGAAAACACATTACTTATACAGGCACTGGATGGAACAACAGTTACTCCCAAAGAGAAGAAACAAAGCAAGTTCTGCCTCATTAATGGGATTTGGTCCCCTATGGTTAGTGAGTCCCTGAATGCAGGGTGATGGTGCATTCACACCCCTCTCATGTACAGTAAGAAAGGGACCTATCTCTCTCCCCATGAGGAACCTATGTAACCCCAGGGGTCGACCAGGTGCTATAAAATGGTGCATATACTTTGCCAAGCAGTCTCCAGTGAATGTTAACAAAATGCTCTGGGCAAATAGGGAATGAGTGTTTCAGCAGGCTACCATCTACTAGTGAAGGTTCTCCTGAGAAAGAAGTGAGCCCATATTTATTATCCCATCCCAGGAGCCAGGCTACCACATCTACTCCTAAGCACAGGGTTTATTGGTAGGTCACAGTCCTCACTCAGACTGTTCTTTTCCACATTATCTTTTACTTTCCATATCAGAGATTATATTTAAAAAAAAAAACAATTTATTGAAGTATATCATTCATACATGAACATACATAAACTATAAGTGTTCAGTAAACACCGTGAACTTACAAAACAAACATGCATTACATCATACAGGACTCCCACCCCCACCCCCAGCACTCTGCATTGTTGTGAAACATTTGTTAACAAATCATGAAAGAGCATCGCCAAAGTATTACTATTAACTATAGTCTGTATCTTCCTCCCCTATACATTTTTTAAGGAATCATTTATTTATTTATTTACTTTTATCCATTTTTACTGCCCCCCCCCCGGGCCCCATTTTTGCTGTTTCTGTGTCCATTTGCTGGGCAACTCACTGTGTCCATTTCCTGCCTTTCTTATCATCCTTCTCCTCCTGTCTTCACTGGGATTAGATCCTCGGAACCTCAAATGTGGGAGAGAGGTGTCCTACCACCTGTGCCACCTTAGTTACTGGTTTTTTGGTGCATCTCATCTTGGCTTTCTCTTGTGTCACTTTCCTGTTATGTCATCATCTTGCTGCTTGGCTCATGGGGCCTGGCAGCTCACACAATCATGGGGCCTGGCACTCACATGGGGCCTAGTGGCTCACATGGTCATGGGGCCTGATGGCCCACATGGTCATGGGGCCTGGTGGCTCTCCCATGCCTGGGGCCTGGCCGCTTACATGCACATGAGGCCTGGCACTCACATGGGGCCTGGTGGCTCACACGGTCTTGGAGCCTGGTGCATCAACCATGCATGGGGATTGGGGGCTCCCCCGGGGCCTGGTGGCTCACCCAATTGTGTGGCCTGGCAGCTCAGCTGAGACCTAGTGGCTCACCCGCACGTGGGGCCTGGTAGCTCACCCATGCATGGGGCATAGTGGCTCACTGGGGCCTGGTGGCTCACCAGTCATGGGACCTGGTGGCTAACCTGTTCACGAGGTCTGGTGGCTCATCCACACACAGGGCCTGGTGGCCAACACACATTCTATATTTTTCATTTTTTATTTTTACCGGAAGGTCCTGTGGATCAAACCTAGGTCCCTCCATAAGGGAGACAGCAACCACCCTTAAAGGAATTTGAACAGAAACAGCATGATTTATTTTTTCTTTTTCTTATTGCTTTTACTGTATCTTTTAAATTGCATCTACACCACTATCCAGATGAAGAGAAAAAGGAAAAAGGAAATAGGAAAAAAAAGAAAGAGGAAAACCTCCGACTAAGTTCCCTCAGCTCTCCCCAAGCTTGCCCGATGCCTTCATACCCTAAGCACTCTGCATTGATGACGGCAGAGCAGAGAGGAGAGAGGACAACCCCATCATCACTTAAACCATCACAGCTTTTGATTCACTGGGTGCAGTTCCTCCCCAGACTGTCAGACCCATATGAGCCATAGACAATAGAATTATTTACAAATGAGGAAACAGGCTTGCAGAGGAAGGGTTGTGTCAGTGTTCACAGGAGTCAGAAATTTTATCTGGTCCCTCTGTCCATCCTAAGCCTGGGCAAAAGGTGAAATAGGAAATATAGACCACTTTCTCCATTTCACAGGAATTTGGGCTCTAATCTCTACATTGTAAAAGGTATATGGGGACCCAGTTGAAACAGGTTAAAAAAAATCTAAAAACCCTGGATCCCTCTGGGCTTTGGGCTCTGAACTCAGGAGTGGGGCCATAGCAGAGCACAAATCACTGATGTCAGAGATGTTCCAGAGTCTTCCGGGAATTTTGTGGTCATGGGCAACTTTCCTCTTTTGCTTATTAGACTCTCAATAAATGAGGGTATTTATCTCTAATTAGTTTAAGAATCCTATAAAATGATATCTACAAATATTTTCATAGCATATTTATTCAAAAGAGCCCCATACTGGAAACAGCCCAAGTCTCTTTCAATAGGAGAAAATATAAACAATTGGTGATAGTTCATACAATTGAAAATTACTAAACATTCAAAGAATTAACTAGTGATAGGTACAACATTCTTATGCTGAATGAGAGAAGCCTTACCCAACAGAGTTCATAAAGTATTATTTGATGAATATGAACTCCTAGGATAGGAAAATTTTACCCGTGGTGGAACACAAAATCAGAATACTGGTTGCCTTTGTAGGAACAGAATAGAAGTCAGATTGAGTAGAGGATTGACATGAGAGAAATTTATGGATTGAGGTTTAGTGGTCTATAACTTGATAGTGTTCTATAACTTGATATATATGTGTATATGAATGTTAGTTAAAACTCATGACTTAAAATATGTATATTTCATTATATGTAAATATTAAGTAAAAATGAACAAACTAAAAATATTGAACTCTAAGGATGTTCATTCTGAAATATTTAGGGAAAAGTTTACTGATGTCTGCCACTTTCCTTGGAATGGATACAAAATAATTTGGCTCCGTTGATCAATGTAGTATATGATAAAGCAAGTACATTCAAATATTAACAGTTGAATCTCTGTCATGGGCTATAGGTTTTTTAACTGTAAACTTTCAGCTTTCTCTTATTTTTTGAATTTTTTCATGACTACATGTTGGAAAACCAAACCTTTATGAGTCTCCTCCTACATTGAGGTTTGAAGATATGAAGGTTCAATTGAATCTGTTGGGATCATAAGACAAATGGAGAAAGAAGTCTTTTAAAAGCCTAACACAATACTACAATATTCCCCTGGATTTCAGATTCCTTTAGGAACTACAAGAAACCCCCTTCCCTCAGTGTTCACTTCCCCTTGCCCCATCCCTGGCTGCCTGAACCAGTGGAGAGAGGCCTTCCTTACCAGATCAGAGGGAGTCACAGAGCATGAAGGGCACGGATATGGCCATGTGAAGGACACACTGCTCTCTGAGTGTGCCTGGTTAGGGTAATTGTTAGAACCACAGGAGGAGACAGATTTTCTGTTGGTCACTTCTTCATGAAGAAGCCATTAGTGTGTACTGATGTGTTCTTTCACCTGCTTTGGTGATGAAGAAAGGCACTATTTAAGGCTGAGCATACCTTTCTTCCTGTCCTCCTTTTGCAGATCCTGAAACTATGATGACGGTTTTTATAAGAGTTATGATAAAAAGCACATTTCCTTTTTGGCTTGCACCAACTGCAGTGAACATGTATCACTTTCCAGCATTCTCAGTGTTCATCTGCTTCTTCCCATCTGACTCTTCCATTCTCTTGAAGACGTCTGCAAGTTTTTCAACAGCATTAGAGATTTAGTCTGAGAAATATCTGGCATCTGTACTTTCTGAGGTTTTTCCCTTTCTACTCTGGTGTTCTGCATACAGATTGCATTGCACGGTGCATTCTCATAAGCTCACTTCTGCTCTTGTCTTGTGGAGGACCCAGGACTTTCTGGGATTCCCATACTATTTATTAGGGTTACTGAGCTCCTGATGTTACTTATTCTAGTGATGTTCTTTCTGTTGTCACAGCTGTGAGAGTGTGAATTTTGACATTTCCTTCCTGACCCCAACTGAGTTCAGCTTGGAATTTCTCTTTCCTTCTCTGCACCCAAAGTAGAGAAAGTGGAGGCCTGAGTCTGTGCCTGAGACCCAGGAGAAGCACAGTAAGACCAACCTACACAGCAGAGTCACCTTTGAAGGCCAAGGGAAGGAGGAACCATCAGGATGAATAGCAAGGGAGACTCCTCTCTGTGCCCAGAATCCTCTGCATCAGACTCTGGGTCCCAGCATTTATGTCTGCTCTCATACACTGGGGTTTGGGGTTCATCATAATGGAACCTCTGTGACTTTAAGCTAGCACCCAAACCATGTGACTCCCCTGCCTGACTCCCTTCCTGGAAGGCCTTGCCCACTAAGATTGCTCCTCTTCCATCTCACCAACACTCATCTTTGTCTGGTCAGTAGATATCCAATTTGTAGATGAACTTATTGGGTACCTGCATCACAGTGTTGTTTGAAAACAGGGCAGATCTTCAACAGATGTTACTAGCCCAGGGCAGAGGGATCAGGAGGGGTTTCCTAAGTCCATCAGGGGGGCTGCTTAAGCATAGGTTGTTGTAGCCACTCCTTCTTCTACTGCCTGTAATCCACCCCTCTGAAACCATGCCCAATGTCCACAGACTGTGGTTTCCATGGTGACAGTAACAATCCTCAACAAAAACTTTTTCTTCTTTTTTTCCTTCCCATAAGCATGACAAACTTTTCTTTCTGTTTGTCTTTAATAAAGTGGGAAATTACTGGGCCAATGTCTAGACAAAGATAGAAATCCAGGAAGATGAATCAGTATACAGAGTTATATATGTCCTGTGTGTAATTAAAAAGGAAGCAGATGTAGCACAAGTGGTTGAGTGCCTGCTTTCCACATGGGAGGTCTCGGCTTCAGTTCCTGGAAACAAATGAAAAAACTCAGGGGAACCAATGTGACTCAGTGGTTTCAGTGGTTGAGCACCAGCTTCCCATATACAAGGTCTCAGGTTCAAGTACAATCCTCAGTCCTCAGTACTTCAAAAAAAAAAAAAGAAAGAAAGAAAGAAAGCAGAGAGCAAAGAGGCTGAACATTACATTTAATCATATGAAGCCCTTCTGGACACAAATGCCAAAGTACAGAGTTAAAACAAGAGCAAAAATTTGGTAATCCATTCACTGCTTTTTATCGGGGCCTTAATAGAGTGCTATCTGGGTATGTATGTAAAACAAAAGTAAAATAGTCCTTAAAATCTCAAGTTTTCAAATTGGATGAACTTGGTCCTAGATTGTGGATGCCCACAGGGCTTGGAAGAAGCAAACTAAAGTCATCTCTGAAGGAAAAAGCAACACTGAAGGCCTCACATTATTTCTACAGTTTTGAAATATAATGTCAAACACATTAAAAAATGACCAGAGGAAAAAGGAAACAAGACAAAATGGGTGAGAAACAACAAAACCACACCTTGGGAACTTGAGATGCTGGAATATTTGATGGAAAATATAAAGTATCTGTACTTCTTATCTTCAAAGGTATAAAGACAAATTTAAAAATAATGACAGAGAACTGGGAAGTTTAAAAATTGACAGATGATTATTTATGCTAAAACTTAAAAACACAAATGAGAAAAGAACTCAGTGAATAGGAAAATAGATAAATATATCAGAAGAGAGAATTATGAATTTGAAAAATATTGAAAACTGATGAGAAAAATAATGGAAAATATAGAAGAAAGTGTAAGAACGATAGAATGATCGAGGATATAATGGAAAGTTACAACATATACTTAGGGGGAGTGCTAGTAGGAGACTAAAGATAGAATAATGCAGAAGCAATATTTGAAGAGATAATTTCTAACAATTGTCAAAAGTTTATGAGACATCAATTCATTGATTTCAAGTAGCCCTACAAAACCCAGAAGGAAAAATTAAAATAAATGCACAACAGGGCATATAATTGCACAACATGAAAAAGTCTTAAAAGTAGCTAGAAAATTACAAAAAAAGGGGTAATAAATTCAGAGGTGACTACCAACACCAACCATAAAAGACAGAAGGCAAAGGCATTAGATCTTTACATTACTATTATAAAGTAACTGCCAAAGTAGTATTGTATACTGAGAAAGAAGTCCTTCAAGTTGAGAAGAAATAAATACTATTCCAAACAAGCAAACACTGAGAAAGTTTGCTAGCAGCAACTAATTTTAAAAGAAAATTAGTTTCTTTTAGAATGATAATTGTTAATTAAGCTCACATATATAAATTAATATTGAATGGATAAAGTGATAATAATGATATCTGTGGTTTAGAACATCCATAAAATTATTAAAATATACCATAAGAATGTATAAGATGGGTAAATGGATCTAAAGTGTTTTAAAAATACACTACACTATTTAAGAAGTTGATAAAGAAAGGTTGACTTCATATGTGATAAAGCCAGCAGAAATGTTGTCATTTTTCAGGTAAACTCTAAAAGAATATTAAAATAGTGCATCTTATCCAAATTAGAAGAGGAAGATATGGAACAAAAATAATCAGTCCAAAGATAGGTATTCAGGAGAAAAATGAATAACGTTGAACACAGAGCACAAATAGCACATGAAAAGATGGTGAGGTGAGGAATTTTCTTGTTTGTTTGTTTTTTATTGCTAATGAAATTATGAAAATTCTTTAATAATGATTGAAGTGATGAACATACAACTATGTGACTATATCAAATACCATTATTGTACACTTTGGATAAGTTGTGTGCTTTCTTAATATGTATCAATAAAATTTTTTGTTAAAAAAATCAAAAAGAACACATTAGAGCCATACAACAAGAAACTCAAAATGATGAAAGAATAAGCAATATCAAAGACAGAAGAGCTAAAATTGAAGAGAGAAAAGAGCAGAGAGAGAAAAGAATGGAAAAAAATTGAGCAGGGGCTCAAAAAAAAAGAATGGAAATTTAAATAAAGTAATTATACTGAATTATATGAACTATACTGAATTACATTAACAGTAATTACACTAAGTATAAATGTTTTATTTGAACAACCAAAACTGTCAAGTGGTTTAGAAAGACATACAGCAAAGTTGTCAGCAACAGATAGAAAACTACATACCATGTGTTTTAAAAATAGTAAATCTTATTTCACTTTGTCAATATCAAATAAAAGAAATAACAAGGAAAAATACTAGAAATCAGTGTCCTTTCCTAATGATAAAAAGGCTAAATTTGCTAGAAAATATAGCAATTAAAATTGTGGACATAACTGAATAGAATGTTTATCAGTTGATGGGAGAATCAGGCACACTCTAGTTCACTGTGTCAAGCAGAGGTCCAGATCATTCCCACTGTCCCTTGCTAATTTCCCAGTAAGGAGTATCAGTCAAAATGCACTGCAATAATCATCTTGTTAATATCAAATATCTAATAGCTTCCAAAACTTGCATGGCCTAGAAATAATGCCATTATGCTCGTTGACATTAGGAAATTCTGCTGACATTATTAAAAAATTGAGATCCAGAGCATGCAAAAAAAAATTGTGTATATACCTAATAGCATGGTTTTTTGAAAAATGATGGAAGTACAATATGTCACAGAATTGGGGATTTTTTTTTACAACTCTCAGCAATTGATAGAATAAGCAGAGAAAATGTAAACGATGATATGAATATTTGATCACCATGAATAATAAATTTTACTGAATGCGCAGTATATATAACAGTGCAAACAACAGCAAAATGCACTTTCCCCATGCACTTAAACAGAGGTAGGGGCAAGAGGGAGAAGGAAAGGAGGAGACCATGGTCATTCTCTCATAGGGGGTGCTCAGCAAGGAAGAAGGGTGGAGGCAAAGGGAAGGGGACAGATGTAGACTTGTTCTGATGATGAGGCACAGGATATGGAAATGGTTTGGATGTAGGGTGGGGAAAGTGAGAAGTCAAGAAAGGCATCAAAGCTGTCACTGGAACCATTGTCCCTGGTAGAGTCCCTGAACATGGAAAGCAGAAACCAGAGGAGCAGCAGGTTCCTGGGAGGAACAGAGAGTTGCTTGTTTGCATGTTAGGCTATTCATGTGCACTTTCCCTTCCAAATGAATTTGGTAATTGCCTTTTCTATTTATGTAGAGTAGGCTTGGGAATTTTCATTGGTATTGCATTGAGTCTATAAATCAGTTTGGGTAGGATTGACATCTTTGCAGTATTTAGTCTTCCAATTTATGAACATGGAATGTCTTTCTGTTTGTTTAGGTCTTTCTTGATTTCTTTTAGCATTGTTTTGTAGTTTTCTGCATATAGGTCCTGTACTTCTTTAATTTAATTGTTTCCTAAGTATTTGAGACTTTTTGTGCTATTGTAAATGGAATTTTTCTCTGACTTCCTCCCCAGATTGTTCAATACTGGTGTACAGAAACATTACTGAATTTTGCATATTGATCTTGTACCTTGCTACTTTGTGAACTCATTTATTAGCTGAAGTAGATTTGTTGTAGACATTTCAGAATTTTCTAAATATAGAATCATGTCACCCACAAATAGGGAGAGTTTTACTTCCTCTTTTCCTATTTGGATGCTTTCAATTTCTTTCTTTTTCTTTTTTTTTTTTTTTTTTTTTTTTTGGTCTAATTTCTCTAGCTAGAAATTCTAGCACAGTGTTTAATAACAATGGTGACAGTGGGCATCCTTGTCTTCTTTCTGATCTTAGAGGGAAGCTTTCACCTTTTCCCCACTGAGTACAATGTTGACTGTGGTTTTTTCATATATACATTCTATCATATTGAGGAATTTGCCTTCTATTCTTATCTTTTGAAGTGTTTTTACCAAGAAAGGATGCTGGATTTTGTCAAATGCCTTTTCTGCTTAGATTGGGATGATTGTGTATTTTTTCCCATCAATTTGTTGATGTGGTGTATTATGTTGATTGATTTCTAAGTTGAAACAATCTTGCATACCAGGATAAATCCCACTTGGTCATTAGGTATAAGTCTTTTAATATGCTGTTGGATTTGATTTGCAAGTATTTTGTTGAGAATTTTTGCATCTATGTTCATTAGAGAGATTGATCTATAATATTCTTTTCTTGTAGTGTCTGGTTTTGGTATTATATTGGTGTTGGCTTCATGAAATGTGTTGGATAATTTTCCCTCCTCTTCAATTTTTTGGAAGAGTTTAAGCAGGATTGGTGTTAATTCTTTTTGAAATGCTTGGTAGAATTCACCTCTGAAGTCACTTGGTCCTAGAATTTCTTTGTTTGGAGATTTTTGATGACTGACCCAATCTCTTTAAATATTATTGGTTTGTTAAGTTCTTGTACTTCTTCTAGAGTCAGTGTAGGTTGTTTGTGCATTTCTTGGAATTTGTCCATTTCATCTAGGTTGTCTAATTTGTTGGCATACAGTTTCTCATAATATCCTCTTATGATCCTATTTATTTCTGTAGGGTCAGTTGTAACTTCCCCCCTTTCTTCTGATTGTATTTATTTGCATCTTGTCTCTTTTTTTCTTTTTTAGTCTAGCTAGGGGATTGTCAATTTTATTGATCTTCTCAAAGAACCAACTTTTGGTTTTTGTTGATGTTCTCTATTGTTTTTGTTGTTGTTGTTGTTCTCAATTTCATTTATTTCTACTCTAATTATTATTTCTTTCCTTCTGCTTGCTTTGGCTATGGTTTGCTGTTCTTTTTATAGTTCCTCCAGTTGTTCAGTTAAATCTTTGATTTTAGATCTTCTTTTTAAATATACACGTTAGTGCCTATATTAAATTTCTCCCTAGTACTGCCTTCTCTTTATCTCATAACTTTTAATAAGTTGTATTCTCATTTTCATTTGTCTCAATATATTTACTTTCCTTGCATTTTTTTCTTTGACCCACTGATTATTTAGGAGTGTGTTGTTCAGCCTCCACACTTTTGCAAATTTACCTCTTTCCTATCTATTATTGATATTTAGTTTCATTCTGTTATGATCTGAGAAGGTGCTTTGTATTATTTGGTCTTTTTATATTTAATGAGACTTGAATAGTGACCTAACATGTAGTCTATCCTGGAGAAATATCCATGAACACTCGAGAAGAATGTATAACCCACTGAGTTTGGGTACAACCTTCTGTATATGTCTGTAATATCTAAATCATTTATCATATTGTTCAAGTTCTCTGATTCCTTGTGGATCTTCTGTTTAGTTGTTCTATCTAATGATATGTGTGGTGTATTGAAGTCTTCAACTATTATTGTAAAAATGTCTATTTCTCCCTTTAGTTTTTCCAGATTTTGCCTCTTGTATCTTGGGACATAGGTATTTATAACTGTTATATCTTCCTGGTGGATTGTCCCTTTTATTAATATATAATGATCTTCTGTATGTCATAACATTTTGCATTTAAAATCTGTCTTGTCTGATATTAGTATAGCTACCCCTGCTCTTTTTCAGTTACTGTTTGCATGGAGTATCTTTTTCTACCTTTGACTTTCACCTGGTTTGTATCCCTGTGTCTAAGGTGAGACTCTTGAAGGCAGCATACGGATGGCTGGTTTTTTTATCCATTCTGAAAGTCTTTATCTTTTTTTAAAAGCAATTTATTGAAGTATATCATTCATACATGAACATACATAAACTACAAGTGTTCAGCAAACATCGTGATCTTACAAAACAAACATACATAACATCATACAGGACTCACACACATCATACCCCACAAACACCCTGCAGTGCTGTTATGCATCTGTCATATCATGAAAGGGCATCATCAAAGTATTAGTACTAACTATAGTCTGTATCTTCCTCCCCTATACATTTTTTTTTCATTAATATAATTGAATCTTTTTATTTCAATTTATATTTTTTCTTAGAAAAATTGTGAGCTTATGGAACAATCATGCTTTATGGCTCCCAGAATTCCCATACATGACCCTTCCACCAACATCTTGCATTGTTGTGGAAAATTTGTTACAGATTGTGAAAATTTGTTACAGAATATTTTGTTACATAAAACATTACTTCTAACTATGGTCCATATCTTACATTTGATGTATTTTTCTATAACCCCCCTATTTTTTAAGGATTTATTTATTTATTTATTTACTTTTATCCATTTTTAACCCCACCCCACCCCACATTTTGCTATTTCTGTGTCCATTCACTGAGTGACTCTATGTCCATTTCCTGCCCTCTCTTCTCATCTTTCTCCTCCTGTCTTCACTGGGATTCGATCCTTGGAACTTCCAATGTGGGAGAGAGGCATCCCACTGCCTGTGCCACCCTAGTTCCTGGTTTTTCAGCATGTCCTGTCTTGGCTCTACCTTGTGTCATTCTCCTCTTATGTCATCATGTTGCTGCTGGCACACAGGGGACTGGGGCTCATCCACTCATGGGGCCTGGCAGCTCACCCACCCATGGGGCCCGATGGTGCACCTGTGGATGGGGCCTGGTGGTTCAACCATTCATGGGCCTGGTGGCTCACACACATGAGGGCCTGATGGTGCACCTGAGGATGGGACCTGGTGGCTCACCCATGTGTGGGGCCTGGTGGCATACCCAAACATGGGGCCTGGTAGGCTACATGCCTCCTATATTTTTCTTTTTACTGGGATATCCTGGGGACCAAACCCAGGTCCCTCCATATGGGTAACAGATGCCCAACCATTTGAGCCACATCTGTCCCCCTGTTATATCTCTAAAGGTTGACCAAAGATACCTAGAGTTACAGTCATTTCCCATACAGGATGGTCATTAATAAATCAGGCTTAGTTTATCATTAGCATTCCCAAAACCAGACCTCAGGAGAAAAACTAGGTCTGGGGACACATGGATGGTTTCTAATATTGTGAATGTTTAGCCTACCCCAGTTATCACAAAATCAGGTCAGTGAGAATATTCACAAGCCTTTATCTTTTGATTGGGGAGTTTAAACCATTCACATTCAATGATATTACTATAAATGCATTCTTTACTTCCATCACTTTATTCTTTGGTTTTCATATATCACATCTCAATTTTGTCTGTTTCTTACACTTTTAGTTAAACGCTTTGTGCTATTCTTTCTACTGTACTCTCCTGTAAGCCTCTCTCCTGCCTTTTTCTTTCAGGCTCTAAAGCTTCCTTTAATATCTCCCGCAAATGTGGATTCTTTTTTATGAACTCTTTTAGTTTCTGTTTGTTTGTGAGCAATTTAAACTCACCATCGCATTTGAAGGACAATTTGGCTGGATAAAGCATTTTCAGCTGGCAGTTTTTCTCTTTCAATATCCTCATTGCATCATACCACTGTCTTCTCACATCCCTGGTTTCTGATGAGAAATCCACACTAAGACTTGCTGGGCTTCCCTTGTATGTGATGGTTTGCTTCTCCATTGCTACTCTGAGAATTTCTTGTTCATCTTTAATGTTTGACAATCTGAGTAGTATGTGTCTTGGAATAGGTCTATTCAGATTTATTCTGATTGCGGTATACTGTGCTTCTTGGACATGTATGTTCATTTCTTTCATGATAGTTGGGAAATTTTCAGGTCTTATTTTCTCAGATACTCGTTCTCCTCCTTTTCCCTTCTCCTTCTGTAACTCCCATGACACATATGTTGTTGTGTTTCATGTTATCATTCAATTCTGAGTCCCTGCTCAATTTTTTCCTTTCTTTTCTCACTCTGTTCTTTCTCTCTTCAATTTCAACTGTTCTGTTTTCAGGATCATTTATTGTTTTTGCTTCTGCTGTTGTGTGATTAATATATTTTTGATCTCACCTACAATGTCTTTGATTCCTAAGAGTTCTGTTACTTTTTTTATATATATTTTTTTAATTTCTATTTTAATATCATAAATGCAACTGAAATTTCCCTTTTTACCACATTCTTTTTTTAATATAGATACTTAGATTACATAAATGTTACATGAAAAATGTAGGGGATTCCCATATACCGCCACTCCCTCCCACTCCCACACTTTCCCACATTAACAATGTCCCTCATTAGTGTGGTACATTTGTTACAATTGATGAACACATTGTATTTGATTATTTTCTTAGCTTCATTTTTGAAGAAGTTTTGCATCACAGAAGGTTTATAACTGTGGCAGGGTGTGATCATTTCATGGAGTGTCAGTGATGGAGGATACATGGGAAGACATTCACCTGGGGCATACCTATAAGGCATATGAAGGTGTTCAAGTGTTCATGGGGCATTGTCACAGTGGGTGGAGATTCACAAAATAACTGAAAGAATATTGAATTCCCATCCTGGAGAGCTCTGTGACATTCACCAATGGGACGTCAAGACTCCCCCAAATACATAGGTAGTGACTAAGGGATGGACCATTGATGGACCTTTGATATTGATATCTGTTACTTTTCTATTCAGGCTTTCACATTCTTCTTTGAGCTCACTCCATGTCTTCTTGATGTTCATTATCTCTTCAGCCATATTATCTTTCTTTCTTTTTAATATACTTTTTAATATTTAAAAAGAAACTTAGATTACATAAATGTTATACAAAAAACCTAGGGTATACCATGTGCCCTGCTCCCCAGCCCTCCCACATTTTGCCACATCAACAACATCCTTCATTAGTGTGGTACATTTCCCACAGTTGATGAACACATCTTGGAGCATTGCCACTAAGTGTGGATTATAGTTTACATTGTAGTTTACACTTCCTCCTGCACACTGTTGTATGTTATTATGAGTTATACAAAGGCCTGTATCTGTTATTGCAATCTCATTCAGGACAATTCCCAAATCCCAAAAATGCCCCAAATTATGCCTATTTTTCCCTCCCTCCCCTCAGAACCTCTAGTGGTCACTGCCTCCACATCAATGATAAAAGTTCTTCCATAGCTAGTTCACAATAAGTCTATAGCAGACATTAAGTCCATTGTTCATTCCCCAATCCTGAGGATTCTGGGATGGTGATGTCCACTCTATCTTTAACTGAGAGGGTGCTTAGATCCCATGAAGCAGATGGATGGGAATATCTTGCCTGTAGTTGCAGACTCTCTCTGGTCCTTGAGATGTCATTGTCAATCATCATCTCCTTGTCAGCTGTCCTGGGTAAGTCCAATGAACTGGAAAGTAGGTTTTGCAAATCCTTTGAGATTCAGGGCTCAACTGGTACATGGAGAGCCTGAAAATGTAAGTCTCTTGGACATACACTTATCAAGTATAGTACTAAATATAGGTTGAAATAGTAGGGTCAGAAGAGCCATGTGTAGGGAAATCACAACTGACTCCAACTCTGTCACACTGGGGAGCATAAATTCCAAAGTATGGCCTACTGGTAGAGTGCCAAACTCATGAGCCATCTGCCCTGCCTATAGTGTCTGGATAACTCCAGAGCCCTCAGGAGCCTGCTATTTGAGCCAATATTTACTTTGGCAGTCAATGAGTTCCTGCTGAGACATGCATAAGCCAACCTCTGGAATGACCTCCTAACTTACTTTGAAGTTTCTTAGACATATAAACTCATTTCTCTTTACCCTTTCCCCCTTTTGGTCAAGGTCTTTTTCCAGTTGCATTGCTAATTGGTGCTTGGTAGTAATCCCTCACAGCCAGGTATTCTCATCCCTGGAAGACATGTCCCATGCTATGGGGAAGGTGATGCATTTATATGCTGAGTTTGGCTTAGAGAGAGGCACATTTGAGCAACAAGGAGGCTCTCAGGAGGTAACGTTTATTCACCCTATAGTACTAGGCTGTTTCAATTTCAAAAGTAAAGGTTCATAAGTATAGTCATCACTATCAAGGGCCCATCATTGTCTCATCCTTCCTCACTAGTCACTGCTCCTGTATTCAGGGGATTCTTGATGTCTCATTCGAGAATGTGGCAGAGCTCTCCAGGAGGGAAATTTGATATTCCTTTGGTTATAGTGTGAATCTCCACCCACTGTGACAATGCCCCATGAACACTTGAACACATTCATATGCCTTATAGGTATACTCCAGGTGAACCTCCTCCCATGCATCCCCCATCTCTGACACCCCACACCAATGATCCTCCCCACCACAGTTGTAATCCTTTTGTGGTCCAAAGCTTCTTCAAAATGGAAGCCAACAAAATAGCCAAATACTTTAATAGCAAAATGATATAATAATGAGTTTAGAAAATAATGAATAGAATACAAATATTTTTTTTTAAGTTTTAAACAATAAAAAAATATATAAAATGAAATTTTTTTTTGACAGTATGTCTTTCTTCACTGTAAGATTTGTTGTCTTGTATATAAAGTGACATTTTCTTCTTTTGATTTGTTCAGTGTCTTATTTGTTTGACTTTGTCTTCTAAGCTTTAGGTTACAGAAGAGTCATCTACAGAAAATAGGTGAGTCCCATATACCCAACATCCTTCCCCTTTTTGCCTTTTCACTATTAATAATATTTTATGTGTGGATGGTACATTTGCTACAATTGATGTACAAATATGGAAACATTGCTACTAACCATAGTTGATGATTTACATTATGGTTTACATTTTGGACCATATACTTGTATAGATTTTCATGAAGTTTGACATGGTCTGTATCCATCATTGTAAGATCATGTAGAACAATTCCATGACCCCAAAAATGTCCCATGTTCCCTCTATTCTATTCCTCCCTCCCTCATACCTTGGGATCCAAGATTAGCTCATTGAAGGACCATATTCATAGTTACTTGCAAAAATATTAAGGGCTTGATATACTGGCATGACCTCAACTAGTAGTCACTGTCTTTGCTCTCAAGAGACTCCTGCCCTGCTGTTTGCAATCATAGCAGGCCTCCCCAGAATGGGAGTCCAAGACCTTCCCACTCATTATGTGGGTCTCCACCTACTGATAAAACACACTATGACAAGATGAATGCTACACACTCCCTAGAACCTTACCCCAGGAATGCCCTGTACTGCATTACCCCCACATCCAAAACCTTAAACCAGTAACCCCTGCCATATTTGCCAAAAGAACATTCTCAACATTTTAGTTTCAACCACATACCTGCAAATCCCCATAGCTCACCTGCTCCCTCCCCCAACCCTCCCCCCAATTCAATGGGCAGTCCACCCCATCCTAACCTCCTCAGACCAGCACCATCCAGCCCAATAGCATCACTGCACCATGATTATGCCCATCCACTGCACAACTACACCCTTCACCTTACAATTGATTTTGCCCATATGGACATTGACTCACAGTTTTCTTCTCCCTGTCTCCTGTAACCCTATCTTCCAGACGCTAGTTAGTTGTGAGTTTACTCAGATGCTCAATTCCTCTCTCTTTTGAAGGGATTTAGTGGTAGGAGGCTGTGTGTTACTTCCATTCTTTGATTCTTAATTCAACAAATAGATAAATGGGACCTCCTCAAACGTAAACACTTTTGCACCTCAAAAGACTTTGTCAAAGGGGTGAAAAGGCATCCACTCATTGGGAGAAAATATTTAGCAATCATGTATACAATAAGGGTTTAATATCCATGATATATAAAGATATACAGCACAACAATAAAAAGACAAACTACCTGATTTAAAAAAATGGGTTACAGATTTGAAAAAACAATTGTTCAAAACAGAAATTAAATGGTGAAAAAACACATGAATAAAATGTTCAACATCACTAATGATTAGTGGCATGCAAATCAAAACTACAATGAGATATCATTTCACTCATATTAAACTGGCCACTATTAAAATGTCAGAGAACTACATGTGTTAGAGGGGATGTGGAGAGATAGGAAAAAATTTTCACTTTTGGTGGGAATGTAGAATGGTACAGCCACTGTGGAGAACTGTTTGGCAGTTCCAAAAGAAGTTGAATATAAACTTGCCATGTGCCCTGGCAGTACCATTATTAGGTATATGCCCAGAAGAACTGGGAGCAGTGACATGAACAGACAACCACTCACCCATGTTCATATCCATGTTATTCATGATTGCCCAAAGTTGGAAATAACCCAGTTGTCCATCACACGATGAGTGGATAAACACACTACTTTATTCACAAAATGGAACATTATGCAGTTGTAAGAAGAAATGAAATCATAGAGCATATGACAACATGGATGAGCCTGTTTCATATTGAGTGAAGGAAGCCAGACACAAAAGGACAAATAGTGTATGAATGCACTACTTTGAACTAAAGTATGTAATCTCTTGGACTTAATAACTTGAATATGGGTGACCAGAAAATAGAAATACAAATTGTATGATTCCATTTATATAAAATATAAATATAAATCAATTTATGAAGATGAAATTAGATTAGTGGTTATGTATGCCTGGGGAAGGCCTACTAGGTGTGTGGAGTTTTACTATCTGGAGGAATGAAATTGCTCCAAAATTTGTTCTGTAGAGGAATGCGCAACATTGTGATTATACTAAAAGCCATTGATTCTACACTTTGGATAGATCATATAGTATGTGAATGTAAGTAAAACTGATAAATAAATTAATAAATAAATATGCAAGAATAGCCAGAAATACCAATTATGTACAGCAGAGGAACCATAGAGAGGTTGAGAGGTGAGGGATTTTGTTTGTCTGGTTTTTGTTTATTATTATTGAAATAATGAAAATGCTCTCATAACAATTGAAGTGATGAATGAACAAATATGTCATTATAGAAAATACCATTGATTGTGCACTTTGGATGAAATGTATACTTTACTAATATATATCAATAAAACTGATTTGTTAAAAAATATATACATTGCAGCCAGTGGCTCAGTGGTTAGCTTCCCCAGAAGACATGTGAGTCTGTAATGGACCCTCCTTGAACAGATGTATTAACCAAGCCTGTGAAACTTCCCTGTCTTTTGCCCATATCTGTCTTTTATTTCATGTATTTCACTTGGAGGAATCTATGCTATTTTGAAAGTTCCATTTTAACCAATTATGGGTTGATTCTGTGTTAAGCCTAACTTTTGGCCTGAAAACAGCCCTGACTCAGTGGAGTTCCCTCTACAGGCTCCCTAACTCCCCTTGGCAGTCATGTGAAACGCTTATGTTGCAGTGGAGCAGGTGGCATGGGAGTGTGTAAATGGCCAGAAGCCAGGGTATAGTTTCCCTACTTTTCCTAGGATTTACCTCCTACATCTCTGCCCCCATCCCCACAACATTTTGTCACTTTTGACATGGAGAGTGTTTATACCCATGACATCCTAGGGAGCTGGTATCTCCATGGGATGATTGTACTGATGAATCCTTATGCCCCCATCATGCTATGGACTGCCTTGTTGGAACACAAACTTTTGAGGCAAGATACCTATTACCACTTATATGGAAGGAATCTCCCCACATGGAATATAGCAAAGAGTCAATGCAGGTGTTGGGGTCACCAAGAAAACACATTACTTACACAGGCACTGGATAGAACAACAGTTACTCCCAAAGAGAAGAAACAAAACAATTTCTGCATCATTAATGGGATTTGGTCCCCTATGGTTAGTGAGTCCCGCTCCGCAGTTGATGCAGGGAGATGGTGATTCACACCCCTCTCATGTACAGTAGTCAAGAGACCTAGCTCCCTCCCCATGAGGAACTGATGTAACTCCACGGGTTGACCAGGTGCTATAAAATGATGCATATACTTGGCCAAGCAGTCTCCAGTGAATGTTAACAGAATGCTCTGGGCAAATAGGGAATGAATGTTTCAGCAGGCTACCATCTACTAGTGAAGGTTCTCTTGAGAAAGAAGTGAGGCCATATTTATCATCCCATCCCAGGAGCCAGGCTGCCACATCTACTCCTAAGCACAGGGTTTATTGGTGGGTCACAGTCTTCACTCAGACTATTCCATTCCACATTATGTTTTACTTTCTATATCAGAGATTCTTAACCTTTTTGGTTCCATGGACTCCTTTGCTAGTAAGGTGAAAACCACAGATCCCTTACTAAGTCCACATTATACTGTGTATTATTTAATAACTAAATCACACCTGAACCAACATTTCCCCAGAAGAATAATGTTTTTTTTTTAATTTAAATTCCAGCTCATAGACCCCTTGTTAATAACCCTTGTTCTATATAATCTGAACCTGTAACAAGTTCATTCTCTTTCTGCTGATTGCTGTTTTTCTTTGGATTAGATGCAGAGATGAGAATTTATGAGGGACAAATCTTATTAAAGACAGGTAAATAATAACTATTCTTTCAGGCTGATGTTAACTCCTATAATGTCTTTCAATTGACATTTTACATGAATTATTATTTAGCCACTGTAAGAAATTTGGTTAGAAATGCAAGGCCATGTAATCTCCCTCATATTTAAGCCCATTCAGGTGGTTGGCAGAATTCAGTTCCTTTTGACTTCTGGACTGAGACACACTTCTTTGCTGGATGTCACCTGAGGGCCATTCTCAGCTTCTAAAGATCACCCATATTCCCTGGTTCACGGCACCATCCTGCATCTTCAAAGCCAGCAACTGTGTCAAGCCCGTCTTGCTCTTTTACTCTCTATTCCTTCTCTTGTCTCATTTCTCAGCCAGGAAATGTTCTAAGCTTTAAGAACTCGTGTAATTCTATTTGGTCTACAGAAAACATTCAGATTACCCAAGTGAATCTCTCCATCTCACAGTCTGTGCCTTTAATCATATCTGCAAACTTCCTTTTGCCATTTAAGGTACTGTATTCACAGATGCTGCGGATTAGGGCCTATGCCTATTGGGGGCTGTTATTTCTGTCTAATCCCCACCAAACTAAAAGCTTACAGCACATATGCTGTTATTTTTAGAACTGAATATTCTTTGAACTCTAGTTATATTGAAGTGAAAATATTTAGATTCATTGATCTGAATCATTCTTAGAGAAAGGTAAACTTAATGCCTCATTATGTGCTAAGTCAGATTTATAATTTTTATAATAATTTATGTCTATTTTCTAAATTTTTGGCTAAAATATTTAGGTCATAACCTCTTAAATCTACTTAACTGCTAAAGTTCATAATCTATCCCTTTATATGTAAATCTTAATGAAAAATAGCTTATAAATTTTTAATATATTGTTGGGAGGCATAATGTCATTTTACAAATCATATTTTTTTTAAGATTTTATTTATTTATTCATTTATCACCCCCTTGCTGCTTGTGCTCGCTGGGTCAGCTAACCATGCCATGCGGGCGGGCTTGCCTTCACCAGGAGGCCCTGGGAACCGAACCTGGGGCCTCCCATATGGTACACGGGAACCCTTCTGATTGAGCCACAGCCGCTTCCCTAAATCATATTTTTATAGCAAAATAAGGTTCACTAAAAACTGTGGCAATACTTTTGTGCACATTTGCTAAAAATGAGTATCAAGGAAGTGGATGTGGCTCAAGCAGTTGGGTGCCTGCATACTTCTGGGGAGATTCCAGGTTTGGTCCCCAGTGCCTCCTAAAGAAGATCAAAAAGAGAGAGAGAGCTGATGCATTGGGCTGGCATGCTGAGCTGATGGAACAAAATGATGTAACAAAAAGATCCAATGAGGAAACACAATGATAGACACAACAAGTGGGAGCGGAGTTTGCTCAAGCCATTGGGCACCTCCCTCCAACATGGGAGGTCCCAGTTTCAGTTCCTGGTGCCTCCCCTAAAAGAAAATGAGCGCACAATGAACAAGTCACAGAGAGCAGACAGAAAGCACAAATAAACAAGGGGTGTGTGTGGGGGGGTAGATAAATAAAATAAATCTTTAAAAAAAATCAACTCTTTATCTATTGGAAATATGAGTATTAAAAAAATTAAGTAGAAACATCACCTGATTTTATGCAATATGCCACAAATATCTCTACATAAATTCAAAGAGAAATAAAATGTTTTTGATAATTTATAAATGGTATGTTTACATTCACTCAGTTGGTTTCCCTCCTCTGTCCTGGACTCAGCTCTTCTCTCTTGGCTCCATTCATATCCGTGAACCTGGTCCCAGTTCTTGTGCACTGAGTTTTCCCCAGTCAATCATCATCTCCCATGGCCCTCACCCTGCTGGCCCTGACCACTCTCTCCTTGTACCTTCTGCAACACTTGCCTCAGTTCACCTTGGACAGCTTGGTGAGTTCTCTCAGCCACCAGATTCTCTCATTTCCCCCTCCTTCTCAGGAAAGCTTACCCAGTCCCTCTGCCCTTCCATGAATCCCTCATCCCATCTCTTGCCTTAGATCCATCCCACAAGGTCAGCTTCTGACCTAGACCCTGATTCTTCTCTGCCCAGATCACATCGTGTGGGTTCCCTCCTCTATATCCTTGACCCCACCTCTAGAGCCCCATTCACTATAGTTCATTCACCTCCCTACTCCCCTTTTAATTGACTTGTCCTCCCAGGCTCTCTCACCTTTCTACTCCTGCCTCAGCTCATCTGCTCCACAGCTGCTAAACTCTCCCAGTTCCACCATCAAACTCTGAACCCCTCCCCACCCACAAAGATGTAGAGAAGCCCCATATCCTCACTGGTGATCTATCTGCCTTGCCCCTCTCCCCAAATTTCCCCCAGGTCTCTATGCCACAGGTCACTCCAATTCTCCCGTCTCACAGGCTCATGCCACTTAGGAAGACTCTTAGACCTCTCACCTTCCTGAAATGCAACTTGTCTCCACACTCCATGCTTCAGTCTTCCCTAAAATGCTTTTCTCCTCATTTACCAACACTTTATTCCTCCCCTATGCTGTGTCAGTTTACATCATGAAATATGTGAGTCTCATCACATTTTCTGATGTCTCATCTCTCAGAAGATGCCACTGCCCTTTTCCACCCTTCAGTTCTCCATCTTTGCTCAGTGCTCCCTTCCCTGCTTATGTGCCTTCTAATCACTCGCTGTCCCCAGTCACCAGGAGAGCCAATCTCACACCCTCTACTCACTCCTCTAGCTTCTCCCTCTGCCTCCTTTTGGTTCCTAGGCACGCATGCCCCTCCTATCTCTACAGTGCTACTCCCCTCTCCTCTCTCCTCCATCATCTTGGATCAGTTTCCCTCTGCTACCTGCCCTGGTGGGCCTGGTTTGATCTGGTTATCTTCATCTCATCCATCCCCTTCTACATGCCTTCCCTTCACTTTTCTCAAGGACCTTAGATCCATCACAGAGTCCTTAGTCTCAGGGATCCCTGCCTTATTATCCACATTCCACCTCTGCCATGGGTCAGGAGAGGGCACAATTTCACCTTGTGACCACCCCACACCCTTTTCTATGCTCCAAATAATTTCCCTGCACAGGGCCACACACCAGTTCTGTTTCCTTAAAATATAGGGAGAAATGCCAGCATCTAATAACCTTCAAGCATATTGACAGCTGGCAAATTGTAGTTATGAGAAGTCAATGCCTTCTGTCCACAAACACCAAATTCTCCAGTAGGAAATTGTAGGATTTGGGTCAGTGAGGGGTCACCAGGCTGTACCCAAGCATCTCCTTGCCTGAAACCCAAATTACACGTGCACAGAATAGTCTCAATTTAGTGTGACCAAAGACAGAAAATCAGAAGTGAGATCTGAGCAGCCTTTGGAAGCCCTGGAGAGAGAAATGAAACAGAGAATATAGGGGTCATGCAGCTAGCTTGGAAACATCAGCTACAAAAGTAAATGCCTTTCTCTGCAGCATTCAGACTTGGCTAAAAGGCAGTAATTCTTCAGACTACTCAATGGAATAAGGAGCTCATGTACCCAAATCGAATCCAAACAAAGTGCTGTTTCCACAGCATCCCCACATCATTCACAACATTGTTAACACCAAAGTCATAAGGGCCATTAGTAAAATATTCACACATTACCTCCTTAATTAAATTCAAACTCTTAAGAGAGGGGTAGTTTCACAAGTTAGGCTGACATAGACTTATATATATTTTAGTCCTTATAATGGTGTTTTATCTTGTCTCCCCTTAATGGCATGGTATTGACATGGTAATTATAAAAACTGCAATAAAAGTATAAAGAACTCCTGATTCCCTCACTGAGATTCCCCATTGGTAATAATTTCACATTCACCCCTTAACACTCCTTATATCCAGGATATATAAAGAGATGTTACAATTCAACAATAAAAAGACAAAGGACCCAATTTAAAAATGGGCAAAAGACTTGAACAGATATTTCTCCAAAAAAGAAATGCAAATGACAAAAAACACATGAAGAAATGCTCAACGTCGCTCATGATTAGGGAAATGCAAATCAAAACTACAATGAAATATCATTTCACACTTATTAGTATGGCCACTGTTAAAAAGACAGAGAACTACAAGTGTTGGAGAGGCTGTGGAGAGATAGTCACCCTTCTTCACTGTTGGTGGGAATGCAGAGTTGTACATCCACTATGGAGTACTCTTTGGCAGTTCCTAAAGAACAGCCACTTGACTCGGCAATACCACTACTGGGTATATACCCAGAAGAACTGAGAGCAGTGACATGAACAGTCATCTGCATACTGATGTTCATAGCATCATTACTCACCATTGTTTTTGTCATCATTACTCAACATTTACCAAAAGTTGAAGACAACCAGGTGTTCATCAACTGATGAATGGATAAACAAACTATGGTCTGTTCACATGGTGGAATATTATGCAGCTCTAAGAAGAAATGAAGTCATAAAGCATGTGACAATATGGATGAACCTGGAGGACATTATGTTGTGCAAAGCAAGCCAGACACAAAAGGACAAATGCATTACTTTTTTTTTTTTTTTTTTTTTTTAAGATTTTATTTATTTATTCATTTATCCCCCCCTTGCTGCTTGTGCTCGCTGGGTCAGCTAACCACGCCGTGCGGGCAGGCTTGCCTTCACCAGGAGGCCCCGGAACCGAACCCGGGGCCTCCCATATGGTAAACGGGAGCTCTACTGATTGAGCCACAGCCGCTTCCCCATACAAATGCATTACTATGAACCAAATATACTATGTAACATATTGTTTGATTCAAAAAATTTTTTATATGTATCCAGTATATTTAATTGAGAAATGTATATATTAATTCATCTGTGTTTACTTTTTAGTTTTTAATTGTTTATATTTTCAGTTATTAAATGTACAAAATAAAGTTTAAAAAAATAGAATAGAACCTACTTCATAGGGTTGTTTTGAGGACGTGAATTTAATTGAAACTGTGGGCTTTTTGAGAGCTCAAAAAAAAATAAGTCAATAGGTAAGAAAGTTTTTTTTCTGGCAGTTACAGCCTCCCTCCCAAAGCCCTAGGAAATGGGTCTGCAACGAGTTAGTGGTTCAGTGCCCAGATGTGAGCAAATAACAGCGACAATCCTAAAGACCCAGAACAGGTAGAACAAAGAATGAAAAAACAGCAGAAATAGATGAACTCCCACAATTAAATCCTTACCAAAAAGTTAGAAATTGAGCTTCTGAGTAAACTCATGATCTTAATAAGTTACCAAAACATCAGCAAAAAATTACATGCCATATTAAGAAAATGGAAGAAATGAACCAAGAAAAGGAATATATCAAAACCCCAGAAGAGGCACAGTATCTAAGACAACTAATCAACAAAATGCACACAAATTTCCAAAACAAATTAATGAGATAAAGACAACCTGGTTAAAGAGGTAAAGGACATCAAGAAGTCACTGAGTGAGCACAAAGAAGAATTTGAAAACCTGATTAGAAAAGTAACAGTGTTCATGGGAATGAAAGGCATGATAGTTGAAATCAAAACCACATTAGAGGCATACAACAGAGAATTGAAATGGTGGAAGAATAAGTGATGCAGAAGACAGAACAGCTGAAATTGAAGAGAGAAATGCTGTGTATTTTTGCCTGCACAGAGCAGGACAACCAACAGGAGAGTAATGGAGACAAACCCATGCCACTCAGTCTTGTAAGCTGGAGCATGAAAGTGATATTCCCAATTGTGGTGGACTTCCTGAGAAGTAACATCCCCTGCAAAGAGTGTTCATGGTGTCATAAATGCTCTTTAGGTAAAGGAAAGACACTTGGCTACATCATCCCACTCTTGATCAGGATGACGATGACATGGTCCTGTCTTGGACAGCATTGGAGGGTGTGATGGTTAGGCTAATGCCAGGTAATTGTGTTCAGGTGTTTGTTCCAGCAAGCACTGGGCTAATTGTAACACAAGAGCATTTGTGGACTTCAATCACCAGTGAGTTTACTGCGTGGATGGCTGATTACATCTGCATCAATCAGGGAGATTACATCATCAATGGGTGGTGCTTTTATCCAGTCAGTTGAATGCTTTAAAAGGGGAAGTGATTTCAATATTCAGAGAGAATTTCCCAGCTCGTCATTGGACAGGCAACTTCTCCCAGAACCTCATCAAGGACTTTTCATCGGAATTTCATCGGAGCCCTTGGCTTGCAGCCTGCCTGAGGAACCTAGACTTGTGCATGGCCACGGTCACGTGAGAGACTCTTTTAAAATCTCATGTTATTGTCAGATATCTCCTGCTGATTTCATTTCCTGAGAGAACCTCGACTAATACAGAAGGGAAGACACCCATATCTTTTCTGTTGTCCTTGGTGACAGTAGTGGATGAAGTGGCAGGAAGGATCAACAATGTTCCACTTTGGGTTGGAATCAGAAGCACAGCATCAGCCATTTTCACTGAGGTGGTACAGAAGGAGAGAAGCCCAGCAACGGGAGGCCATGCCAAAAGGGCCATAATGGGAACACATAACTACCAAAGTGAAAAATAGGAGGGGGCAGGGCAGGCCCATCTAGGAGGGCTTGCTTACCAAAGCAGGGTAAAGAAAGCAGAAATGGATGGGATCCCTACAGAAAAACAGCCAAAATTATGGGGTAGAAGATGGTCCATTTAATGAGATTAAGGCCTCATTACAAGATATAAAAGAGCAGAAGGAAGACCTGGAAAGTTTAGAATTCTGCAGAGCTGCCCAACAAGGCACAGATGTACCCTAGAAAAGAGCAATATACAGGTTGCTAAGGCTTTCTTGTGCACAGACCAAAGCAGTGAGGAAGACACTTCTGACTATGACTGATGAGTCATACAGGAAGGGCGCTCCCATCATCTATATCTTGATACTCCTTTTAAAAAGAATGTTTAGGGGAGAGTGGATGAAGCTCAAGTGGTTGAGCTCCTGCTTCCCATGTACAAGGTCCTGGGTTCGATCTCTAGTACCTCCTAAAAGCAAAACATCAACAAATAAACAAGTGAAAAAAACAACTCAAGGGAGCCAGTGTAGCTCAGTGGGTGAGCGCCGGCTTCCACATACAATGTCATGGGTCCAATTCCTGTCCCCAGGACCTCACAAACAGAAAAAAGAATGCTTAGGGATGAAGCTAAGTATTCCCACCAGGGATCACGAACCCTATATCTCCATTAGGGTGGATGGGGAATGTGGGGGTGTGCACACATTCATCAGTCTCTTAGATACAGGTGCCTAAGTGGCAAAAAAATCCAGGACTCTGCAGAGAAGTCAATACAGTGGATTACAACATCATTGCTAATGATTGTATGGCTTGGCTTATAGAGAAAACAACAAAGCTAAAGGAGATGACTGTGTGAGAGAGAGTTTAAACTATAATGTAAACTATAATCCATACTTAGTGGCAATGCTCCAAAATGTGTACATCAGTTTTAACAAATATACAACACTAATGAAGGATGTTGTTAATGTGGGAAAGTGTGAGAGGGGTAGGGATTGGGGCATGTGGGTATCCCCTACATTTCTCATGTAACTTTTATGTAGTCTAAATATCTTTAAATTAATTAACTAATTAATTAATTTTTATCCTAGAATAAAACCTTTGTAGACATATACTCTGGATATGGGACAGCAATTCTCATGCATACTGTGACTGTAGAGAAACACTTCTGCAAAGTGCTCAGATATCTGAATGGACTCTAGGCAAATGTAGGACCTCATTACAACACAAATGAGCCAATAAGCACTCTCCCACACAATAGCAATAGGGTGAGAGGACACTGGAATGGAGAACTCAAATAACTACATAAAGGCCATTTGGAAGAACAACTATTGGGTGGTGACTCCATCTAAAGGTATTTGGGTACTGAACACTGCAGTGTAAGGAAAACAAGGCACTGGAATGGATGTTGGGGAACACTTAGCTTTGAGAGAGTGGAGGACCAGAGAGTATCCTGTTTAGGCTACAGATGCGAAATCCCAATTTCAATATAACCAACTGCTTTCTATTTCCCCACGGGAATGCATTCTACAATGCACTTCCCAGGGGGTGGTTCATGGTCTGGGCTGCAGTGGTATTAAGAAAAAGGATCCATAATTCCAAATTGGAGATGATGCAGGTGCCTTCCTCCTGAAAACCGGACATTCTGAATTTGGACACTTCCTATGCCTTCAATGTATTTTCATGTCCTTGCTTGATGTTATCTCTATATTTTTGTTTGCAAAAGTGTTTATGTAATAATACTAATGCATGGCATGACACACTGACAGATTATGGATTCTGAGAGATTCTCTAGCCAACGAACCCACTATTCTCCATGACTGATGAGTTTTAATTTATTTAAATAGTTTCATTTTTAACCCCTTTCTAAATTTTGTTGGCAACATTAAATGGTACTTTAAAAGGAGTATTTAGGTGCCATAGACTTTACTTCTAAAGTGTTTATTTATCCATGACTATTTTTATTCTTACCATGAACATCTTATAATACTAAAATAATAGTTGAGCCATAATTTTGTATTCTATATGTTTGATTTAATATTCAAAGTTATTTTGTGATTGATTCAAATCTTTCTATTTAGAGCAGCAAAAAAAAACCTAAAATGTAACCAACATATTAGATTTTCAGCAACAAGATTTTTTGTTTACATATATGCAAGTACTGATCTCTCAAATTAACTTCAACCCATATTAGTTCTTACTAAATCCAATATTCAGTATACCGTGTCATTTCATAATTCTATATTGTTATCCCACATAATTCCACTAATATGGCTTGTTCACAGCTCTTGACTGGCTGGTGAATTGTAAGCTAAAGGGTCCATAAAAGGGACTTTATTGACCACTGGATATTCTCATGTGATATCCAGCTGAAGATTTTTGTAAATTGATTTTAGGACTCTTGTTTCCACAGTGTAAGAATATTGATGCTAAGGAATGAGGGATCTTTGGAGACATGCCTTCAACCATGACACCTAGAAGCATTGTATACAGTGAGAGTTCTCACTTGCCCCACATTTGTTGCTGTTTATGTTCCCTCATGTAATGTAAAGTCAGAACATTGACCAAAGCCTTTCACATATATCAGGGGTTGTTAGACAGTGTTCCATATACCCCTTGATTTCAGGGGGTCTATGAGCTTGAATTGAAAAAAAATCAACTTATTATATTTATTTTCTCTGACTTCCTACTGAACTCTAGCATTTCCTTCACTTATGAATGCATGCAATTAATAAATTATAGTAATATTCATTTCAACTGACAGGTAAAGGAGTATGTGTAACAAAAACAGTTAAGGACCCAGCATATATGGCATTCATAGTGTTTCTCTCCAGTATCAGTTTTCTCATGTTGAATAAGGTTACAGAAATAAACTAAGGTTTCCCCCAACAGATGCTATTCTCATAGTATCTCTCCAGTGTGAGTTTTCTCAGGACAGCACTAGGGAAGTCTTTGTCACACAGATGACATTCATAGGGTTCCTCTCCAGTGAGTTCTCTCATGTCATCTCAGGCTATGATAATGGCTGAAGGCTTTCCCACAGAGATGGCATTCATAAAGTTTCTCTCCAGTGTGAGTTCTCTCATCTAGATTAAGGCTAGAGATTCTATTGAAGGCTTTGCATGTCAATGACATTCAAAGGGTTTTTCTCCAATGTAAGTCCTCTCATGTTGTGTCAGGATAGACGACCAAGTGAAAGCTTTCCCACATACATGACATTCGTAGGGTTTCTCTCCAGTGTGAGTCCTCACATGTTGTCTCAGGGCAGAACAACTAGGGAAGGATTTCCCTCATAGTTTACATACATAGGGTTTCTCAACCAGTGTGGGTCCTCTCATGTTCTCTCAGGACAGAAGACCAAGTGAAGGCTTGCCACATAGATGACATTGGTAAGGTTTCTCTCCAGTGTGAGTTCTCTCATGTAGACTAAGGCTACAGATTCTATTGAAGGCTTTCCACCTAGATGACATGCATATGGTTTCTCCCAGTGTGAGTTCCTCATGTTGTCTCAGGGCAGAATATTGAGTGAAGGCTTTCCAACATAGATGACATTCATATGCTTTCTCCCCTTTGTCAGTTATATTTTAATCTACAAGGCCAGAGCTTTGACTAACCAATTTACCAATCTGATGACATTCATATGAGTTACTTCTATGGTAAATTTGTTTTCTTTTCCAAATACATTGCTGAAGTAGGGTTTCTTTCCCTTGTAAGTTGACATATATTCCCTTACTCTGGATAGGTGACTAAAATCTTCTGGCAATTCACTACATGTAATGCCATTTTTTTGAGTATGAGATTTCTGCTTCAGGAAAGTAGATGAGACACCATTTATTTCATAAAAATCCATTCATATACATATGAATTCTAGACTAGTCATTCAGTGAGAGTCTTCAATAAAAATATTTCCCATACCAGGTTATTTTCATTTATGCACAGAGATTTCTCTTTTGTAGCATCTCAATTACAGTATTATCTAATAAATTTTAGAAGACTTTATACTATTTCAAAGATTAGGCATATGAGCCATGTTTATGCAATTATCTTTTTATAAAAACCCAGGTTATAGTTTTCTGTTCAAGTTAATTCTTCACTAAATTCAAGCTATCACAGACTTTTTCAGGATTAGGACTTAAAAACCAATTTAATTACAGTTAAGTGACTATACTGAATTCCTAATTCATTCCAAGTATCTATTTGGAATACCTGGATTCACACTCATGAAGCATACCAATGACAGGAAGGTAGATGTCTTTCCTGCAGAATTGTTGCATGGAGAGTATTTGTTTTTTAAGATGTCTTTACTTGCCTGAAATAATTAAAGAAAAAAAAATTGATAGACTAACATTAAGGAAGTTAAAATGTTGACAAGTCCCACATGGCCCTATATTTGTTTCAAATATGATACTTATCTGGCAAAGAATATGAAATTACAGAATACTCCAGGCATTAGAAAATAGTATACAACATTGACAATTAGAAAATATTTTCAAATTTGAAATACAAGAAAAAGTATTAAAAAGCTAATATGTTGGGGGGTAAAGAGAGGGAAAACCATCCAAGAGGAAGACAAGGAAAAGGTCCATTAAGTGAATGTTAAATCCAACAGTACACAAATATCCACTTCCCCAAAGTCATAGACACTTTAATAGATAAGTACATGGAATAATGGCTACACCCGAGGAACATTTTCCCAATATCGACAACCACATTTCAAAAATATAACTCACTTAAGGAAATCTGTAGTAGATATTTTCAGGAATCTACTGACCCAATAATGAGGACTCTTCTTATTATGAAGCGCATTTTTCTAGAGATTACCTGAATTCTGGTTGTGGAAAAAATCAAATTCCTTCTCTCCACAGTTCCTCCCTTTGCTCCAACTGGATCCGTTTATCTGATTTGCAGACCTGATGTCCTGGTGGTGGGGAAAAAATAAAGGAAATTTTGAGTTCTGTGCAGTTAACAGTGTATTGCCATTAAATCTAGGGAAGGTGACTGTTTTAGTTTCCTAGTATTCTTAAACAAATACCATGGATGTGTTCACTTAAACAAAGGAAATTTATTACAGTTTTGAGATTAGGAGTATGTCCAATCAAGGGGCCATCAAAGCAATGCTTTCTCCCCAAGACTGTGAGATTCTGGGAATGGCTGCTGATGACCTTCAGTCCTTAGCTTGTCACATGGCAAGGCATATGGTAGCATTTCCTGGTCACTTTATACTCTTCAATTTCTCCTGACTGCAGTCTCATACTGCTGTTTGCTTTTTGTCTGAATTTTATTCTCTGATAAAGAACACTGGTATTAGTATTCAGTCCCATTCTGAATGAGGTGAAACACACCAGAAATGAAGTAACCTCATCCTCATCAAAAGGCCCTACTGACAATGGGTATACACCTACAGGGATGGATTATATTTAAGTACATGTTTTTCTGGGGTACATAAAGCTTCAAACCACCACATAGCACACTCTAAATCTAAAAAAGACATGATCTTTCTATGTGCAAAATACTTTCATTCCATCACAATATCCCAAAAGGATTAAATCACATCAGACACAATGCAAAGTAGAAAGTCTAATGAAAATTGATTATGGCGTGGTCTGTCCTGGGACACAATTCCTGTTTGTGGACTGGTGCCATCTACAGAACAGGTTATGTGCTTCCAGTATACAATGGAGTGACAAGCATGGGATAAACATTTCCATTCCCATAGGGAGAAATTGAAAGGAAAACAATGGTCATGGGTCGCAAACAGTTCAGTAACCCTGCAAGACAAGATCCATTTGATTTCAAGGTCTGAGATTCAGCTGTGGAACAATAGTTTAACCTCTGGGACAGTTGAAGCAGCAGCCTCATGCTTTCCAAGTGCTTGGGCAGCAACCATGTTCTCTCCAAACCCTGGGGGCACCACCCCACCCTCACAAACACTGGGGCGGTGGCCAGACTCACTGAATCCCCAGGGAATAGGCTCAACCCTCTAACAACAGTGCAGTGGAAGCCAGACTCCACAAGTCCAGGGACACAGGTTAAGCCGTTCAGAACAGTGGAATGGCAGCCTTCTTCCTGAAGAATAGGGCAGAAAGCCACCCTACTCTGAGCACTGGGGCAGAATCACCCTTTCCACATAAATGGGTAAGCCTGCTCTCTTGGCCTGATAACATGTCTTCAGTCCAAACCTCAGCTTCCATGGCCCTGACCTTGAAGTGATTTTGCCTTCAGTCAGTCCCTTTTCTGTCCATTTTAATCTCTCTCACTTCCCCGAAGCTCAGAGTTTTCCAAACCATCAATTTCCAGTTTTTTATGCCCAGAATTTCAGTTCTCAGCTTATGCCATTCCTCTCATATTTTACTATAAGCTGCAAGGAGAAATCAGGGTGCTTTTTCCACACTTAGTTTGGAAATTGCCTTAGCAAAATGTCCAAGTTCACCACTTTCAAGGTCTGCCTTCCATTTGATATCGGAACTTAAATTTGCCAAGTTATCTGCTACTGTAAAACAAACATCTCATTTCCTACAGCTTCCAATAAAACATTTATCATTTCCTTTTAAGGCCTCAGTAGAAGTACCTTTACCATCCATATTTTCACCAATGGTCTCTTCAAAGGAATCTAGGCCTTTTCTATCATGCCACTTACAATTCTTCCAGCTTCTACCCATTACTTGATTCTAAAGCCATTTCCACATTTTGGTATTTGTAAAAGCAGCATCTCCCTGGTTACAAATTTTGCTTTAGTTTCCCAGGCTGCTTAAGCAAATACCATGAAATTGGTTGGCTGAAACAGTGGGAATTTCTCAGTTCATGGTTTTGAGTCTGGAAAAATGGCCAAATCCAGGAATCCTGAAGGCAAAGCTTTTCCCCCAAGACTGGTGTTCTGGGGTTCGCTGCTGGCAATACTTGGCCTTAGCTTCTCACATGGCAAGGCATATAGTAGCATTTCTTGTTCTCTCTCTTCTCTTAATGGGTTTGTTGATTTCAGCTTACTTCCCATGGCTTTCTCTCTCTCTGCCTGAATTTCATTCTTTTATAAAGAACTCAGGATTAAGACTCATCTTGATAGAGGTGGGACACACCTAAACTGAAATAACCTCATCAAGAGGTCATATGTACAATGTTTTCACATGCACAGGAATACATTAGCTATAAGAACATTTTTCTGCAGTACAAAAAGATTCAAAATACTTTAGTGACCAAAGAAGAATAAGGTAAACATTGAAGGTCAGCCAAGGGAACAGCACCTGGAATACGGATTATTGACAATTCTTCACTATTAAAGGTTTAACTTTTAATCTTGTGCCCAGATACAGTGAGGTCCTCTGGTTGTTGATGTCCAAGTTCAAAGAGAGTCTGCAGAACCCTCTATATTTTCAAGTGAGGAGAAATTCTAGGTTTCCACAGTGGTTCACTATTATTTTCAAAAAGAGTCCAATAGCATAAGCTCTCCATAATAGTTCATGTATAAAAAGAGATGCCTGTTGTTTTTGTACTATAGTCTGAATCCACACCAAATTACTATAGCAGAATAATTATTAAGGACATATTTAATCCACTTATTATTTAAGAAAATATTCATTGAATTCCCCGCACTGCTCTGAGTGTTGGACACTGAGTAGAAGGAAAGCATGAAATTTGTGTTCAAGAAGATTATATTCTTCTGGGGTGAAAAACTAGATATAATAAGTAAAGAAACACTTTTTTTTAGGTAGTTGTGCATGTTATAAAATGATATAAAGTATATTATGTATATAAAGTTTAAATTAAATACAAAAGAATATAAAACAATATGGACAACAGTACTCAGGACAACCTCCAACTCCCAAAGAAGCCCCTGTATTTCAACTGCTCATCCCCTCCCTACCCCAAAAGTGTTAAGTGGCCACTGGCTCCACCTCATTGTTATAATTTCTTGCATTGCTAGAATCACCATATGTGAACAAGAGAATACCATCAAGTCCACTCTAGTCCATAGTTCTTCTCCCAATTCAGAGGCGACTGGGATGGTGATGTCCACTCCACCTCCAAGTGAGAGAGGGCTTATATCCCATGGATATGGTGGGTGGGATGATCCTGCCTGCAGATGCAGGCCCTCTCCATTCCCTGGGATGGCTATTGCCCATTGTTGTCTCCTCACCAGGTAATATTTTGGGTAATCTAAGCACCTCTTAAAATATATGTATATATATATAAATAACATTTTTGTAAGCAAATACACATATATGCATATATATTTATATATCATTTTGCAAATGTTTGTATGTATTGTGAGAATTTTGATTTTTACCCATAATTAAAAAAAAAAAAAAAAAAAAAACAATATGGACAAGCTGTTCCAGACACTTCCTGAGAGAATAAGAGAAATTTATATAGATAGGGAAATTTGAGACTCACCCACTGAGACCAGATTACTGATATTCTCCAGCATCACATCTCTGAAGAGCTTTCTCTGGGATGTGTCCAGCAAGGTCTATTCTTCCTGAGTGAAGTCTATAATTATATCTTTCAAGGTTACTCATTCCTAAAAACATCATGGACATTCTGGTTCAGAGAGGGTCATCTCTACCCATGTCTACAGTAGGATGTTTGAGGGGACAGACAGAATTGAGAAACTGGTGACTTTATAAAGGCTCAAAGTATGTTTGATTTTCAAGTCAGATCATTCTCAGTGCTGAATGGTCATCTGCTTTTCACACCCAGACACACATACACTGAATATTTAAAAGCCCGTTCTAAAAGACGTGGTATGATATGAAGTGGAAATTTTCTAATAAACTGGTCATTATAACTTCCATGTGGCACTATACAATTTCCAGTTTAGTATTCATAACTAAAACACACTTTTCCACCAATTTCATGGAAATCTACAGACTCATCATAAGGCAAGCAATATTGATGGTTTTCTACTTTTTATCACAACTATGATTACATTATTCCCTCAAATAACCTCAATTTCCTCTCATCTATGAAATTATTTCACAAAGTATAACAAGTTTTTTTAAAAGAAAGATGTATTTTATTTATTTATTTCTCCCCCTTTTCATTGTTTTGTGCTCACTGTCTGTTCTCTGTGTCTTCCTGTCTTCTACCCAAGTGGCACCAGGAACTGATCCTGGGACCCTACTGAGTGGGAGAGAGGTACGCAAGCTCTTGTGCCACATTGGCTCCCTAGTCTGCCATGTCTCCCATCATCTCTCCTCCGTGCCTTTTTTGCGCAGCATCATCCTGCTGTGCCAGTTCTCCATGTGGGCTAGCACTCTTGCATGGGCCAGCAATCCTGAACAGGCCAGAACTCTGCATGGGCCAGCACACCATGTCGGCCAGATTACCCCTCACCAGAAGGCCGAAGAATTGAAGCCTGACCTCCTACATGGTAGGCAGCAGCCCAATTGCTTGAGCCACATCCATTTCCCCCTAATAAGTTTTAAAAGATCCAATGAACTAATGTGTAAAGGGCTTCCAATATAAACATTATTCATTAAAATAGCAGAGAACCTTACAGCAAAGTCCAGCATTTTGCTGAACTAAACAGGCATCATACAAAAACTTTGGATCAGTAGATGCTGCCTCACTCAACTCTACATAAGTCAGGTAGTCACCATAACAAGTAAGTACAGACAGTTCAGCAGCACACTACACACAACCTGAGATGGTGTACTAAGGATAGCCCTAGCCTGACCATTCCAGGGAATGACACCTTCCAATCTCCACTTTCCTTGGGCCCCCCAAATACCCATGTCATTGTGTCTCTTGTGTGCTCACCTCCTCTGTATGTTGAAGAGTACAAGAAGCCTCTTGATGCTTTCTGGCCTCACCAGTTCTTCAACAATTTCCAGAGGGCCATAAATTTTTCTTTACATGCTATACTCCTCCTTAATCCATGCCAAAAATAAAGAAACAATACTTGTTAGAATTACTTCTATTTTTATTGTTTGAATAAAGGTTATCAACAGAATTGGAATGTGGGCAATCGGGAACAAGTGGGTAAGGAGAATGGTAGGTATCTTTCTTTAAACTTTTCAAAATGTGTAAATAAATACCAATACTATTTTAGTTATCTTTCTTTATACTTTTCAAAATGTGTAAATAAATACTAATACTTTAAGAAATAAGAAATTGAGGAAAATAAATGATTCCTCTTTTCCTTCTATTACTTAACCCTCTCAACAATATACAATCCTCTACCCCATCACCTGTAGCAATGTACTGATTGAACTTACTTGCTGAAATATCAGGCTTCTGACTGACTGTAAACTTCTGCTCTTACTCATTTCTACCACCTATTTTCAACTGCATATCAAAACCAATTGCAGGCATTAAAATGATCAATGTGTGCACTATTTCTCCAATGAGGAAATGTGCTGATTATGAAAAAAACTCTCTCACCTCTCCAGTAAATATAGAGACTTAATGGAGTCTGGAACAAATTTGTGTATTGTTGGAAAGGAGATTACATATTGATGAAATGCTAACCTATCATCACTGTCCCAGAGGCCTGAATAAAGTTAACTGCAGCTTAGGTTCTTGAATATCTCCTAAATGAGCTTAGACTAGCCATATCAGTAGAAGAAACCTACCTGTTTGCTGACTATACATGGGTAATTTCAGTAGATGTATTTCCTACTCACCGGTGGTTGCATTGTCAATAGCTCAATTGACAACGGACTTCCTCTGGGTTTTCCATCACAACCAGATAAGCACTAGGTGAACAAAGTTGAGAATGGAGAAAGAAGCTATTAAACTCTGGTCTTGTCCCCAACTTCCAGACCCACCAGTCATGAATGCCAACCCTTCACTTGGAAGTAATCCTGCCCCCATCAACAGGAATATGAAGTGTGGTCCAAGAGAAATAAGGGGAGGATTCCCCTCTCCCCAAGTCAAGAGTAAGAAGGCCTTGGCTACTCTGGATAAAAAAGAAGATAAGGGAGGTTTGTGGGTGAGGCAAGGAAATCAAGGTCCCTGGAAGCTACTGCCTATATTCAAAATGGCAGCCATGCATGGGTATGGCTAGACACTGGGTGGTACTGTGGAGTGACTGATCATGGCAGCAGTAGAGGAGCAAAGTCAGTACGATGGAGAAGAAGAGGAAGAGGAAGTGGAGCAATTTGTTCTGATGGAACTGTCAGGAATTATTGACTCAGACTTTCTCTCAAAATTTGAAAATAAATGCAAGACTTAAGTCTAATATTCTCTCACCTGGATGTTCCCTTAGCCTGCACCTCTACTGGAGAGTGGCCTCAAACCACTGACTCTGGAAGATCTCTTAATGGGAGTAAGTTTTCTCTCATGAAACTCGGTCCCAGTGCTGCCAAATAAAATTTTTTATAGGGGAGAGGATGTGGTTCAAATGGTTGAGCACCTGCTTCCATCATGGGAGGTCTTGGGTCAGTTTCCAGTGCCTCCTAAAAAAAATACCAAGCAAACAAATGAAAAAAACAATTCAGAGCAACTGATGTGGCTCAGTGGTTGAGCACCAGCTTCCCACTTATACAGTCCCTTGGATCACTCCATGGCCACAGTACCTCAAAAAAAAAATTGTTTTTTTATTGCTACCATATCCTGTCTCTTTCTTCATCAACCCCCTAATCCTCAAACTCACCAGAATATGACATTGAACCATTTACCACTCGATCCCCAGAACAATCTATCTCTGGAACTTTGTAACCCTCAATAAAATTTTGTTAATATATTAAATATTTGATGAGTGAGTGAACAAGGTGATTCAGAGTGATGATCATTCTCCTTCCAGGCACATTTATGTCAATTAGGCCTAAATATTTTTTAGTTTCATTTCCTTTAAGGTTAAGAATGGTGCTATTGCCCCTCTCCCCAGCTAATCAGTTATGCACACAAAGGCAAATATGTGGCAGCTGCCATCCGGTGCTTTAGACATAACTTTGATCTCATGCAAACCTGGTTTGTAGAAAGAGTTGCTTGGAATAGGTGCCAGAATTAATTGTGCAGCTCCTGACCACTCTGCAGGCAGCTCTCATGTAGGTTTACCTTACAAAATGGTCATTCTGCATGGGCAGCTCTTTCTTCTTCCTAGCTATTACTTATTTAGTGCCTTTTGTCCAAATACAGTGTCTAACTTTGAGGGGAAGATTTTCCAAAGTGATTCTGAGGAGATGTAGCTCAAGTGGTTGAACACATGCTTCCCTTGTACAAGGTCTTGGGTTCAATCCCAGTACCTCCTAAAAAAAGAAAAAGGGAAAAAAAGTGACTTCCAAGGGTCAGGGTTTTGAGGTTACATGAGTGTAAACACATAAGGCATTCTGAAAATGGACCCTCTCCACATCTGCAATATTCTTCCATGTCCTCATTTCCTGCAAACTGTCATTACAAACAAAAGCCCTCTGGCAATAAAATACTAATATATGGAATTAACCATTGCCTGATTTTGGATCCTAGGGAATTTTCTTGCCAGTGTACCAATAACCCTCAAAGACTGTCACACATCTGTTTCTTGTGGAAAATCCATTTTTAATTCCTTTTAAGTGTGATAGAAATATTAAATCACGTTTTAAAAGCATAATTTATGCACCATTAGATTTAATTGTATTTCTTTCTCCATGTGTATATTCATCTTTACCTTGTAGATACATTAATACTGCATAATAACAGACACCATTTTGCATTCTACATTTTTGAGTAGGTGGTCAAAGTGATTTTCTGATTCACCAAACTCTGTGTAATTATATTTATAACGAAAGAAAGAAAGAAGAAAAGAAAATCCTTTGGGCATAATAGATTTCTCAGTAACAGCTTTTAGTGCATATGTATTTGTAAGTATGTATGTACTAAAAGATCAGGATCTCATTTATTATTATTTGTCATAAAATGCTACGTGAAGCATGCCCTGATCACTTCACATTCCAACATTTTAAAAAAACTATGAAGCCATTGTGCCAAATTCTGAATAATTACATGAATTTAGGGTTAAAGGATACTGGACAGTCTTTTTTCCAGTCTGATTTTTCTGATGGGAAATCCACCTGTAGATTTTCCACTCAAGATATTTGTATTCCAGTTTCTCACAGGAACTCCTTCCATTGCTGCATGATGTGGACACTGACTGCCCTTTGTCCGAAGTTGAAAGCCATGGAGTAGGACATTATATAATTTCCTTTTCCAAGCCAGGGGCATGCTACTCCAGAATTACTTAGGATCACTCTCAATGGCTTCAAGAGGTGGCTCAGACCTTAGTTCAGATTTTCTATACTTGGCTCCTGTTAGTCTGCACATATGTATATCAAGTGATCTTCTCTCTATCTCTTGCCCCTCTAGTAGTCTCTTAGGAGATAATAAGGACTATGGGGCATGAGGTAATCACTTGATCACAACAGAGATTTGTAAAGTGGAGAAGTGCTGGGGATCATGAAATGCTGAAATTTATTCTTATGGGCCAAGTGGGGTGGGGAGTTAATGTAATCAGCGCACTTCAGGCACAAGGTAACATTAATTGACTGATTCTGTAACGTCAGATATACCTAATGTATATATGTTATCAAATGAAGTTTCTCACTGAAAATAGACTCCAAATGTTTATGCATTTTATTAGTGTGACATGACATAGAGGAACAAGAGAAATAGTTAATAGATCTCAATAAAAAATCCTCACAATATTATATATTATATGGGTGGTAATTAGGCCTATCCACTTCAGTTTGTTTCATTAATATAAAATTTAACTAGACATATAAATACACTCTCAAATTGAAAGAAGAGAAAGAAAAGTAAAGAATTTGAAAAAGGTTCATCACTATTTCAAATATTATTAAAGAAAATAGGCATATACAAAATAATGAGATTGTAGACATACTGATTTCACCTTACCAAGGAAATATACAAAATTAATTTAAGTCAATTTTGAATTTTAAAATTTACTTTCAATGAATACACATGATTTACAAAAAGTCTTTGACACAGCTCTTAAATAAACTGACAATTTAAGTCCTAGACAAATTGTGACTCAAGTACTTTTCAGCAGTATGTAAAGTAGGTATTGAAAATCACATTTGTGTTTTGAACTTCTAAAAGGGATATCTGTTGATGCATAAAATTCACTTAGTGCAAATGTATCTCAAACTGAAGGGTGAGATATCTTGTAAAATTCATATAGCAAACTAGCCCATTTAAATTGTACAATTCAGGGACATTTAGTATATTCTCACATTGTGTTATTATCACATCTATCTATCTATCTATCTATCTATCTATCTATCTATCTATCTATCTATCCATCTATCTATCTATCATCTATCTATGTATCTATCTTTCTATCTTTTTAAAATAGTAACAGTCATACTGAAACAAAAGACAGGTCAGCAAGCTAAACTTAAGAGAAACTGAAGATCCTCAGTTAGTCATGAGGAATTGTACAATGTGGAAATTTTGTCATTTGAAAACAAGATAAATCAAAAAGAATATTTCAAAAAAATTTACTCAAAAGTTTGCTTTTATTAAAGTCAGGAAAATGCAATTAATATATACTTTGGAATTGGAGGTAACTGACATTTCAAAGTAATCCTGCGAGTTGTATTAACTGTGCTTGTAAATTTGTCAACGTTCTTTTCAATGATGTAAGCAGTGCAGGAAAAAATTAGCCAATATATAATAATAAAAGTGTATACACAAGAGCACCATTTTCCCTTTCCTCATATGGCTCAGCCAGGGCAGGTCTGCCTCAGCTTCTCCACTGGAAGGTTGCAATACCCAGCCTGTCCCTTTCAGTATTGTACATATTTCTCCTCTCTCTGAATCTCTATCAGTATTGTCTCCAGCAAAAGTCCAGAATCCATAAAATGCCCTATAGCATCCATATTTAGAGCTGGCAAAGCCCTCAGTGAACAGATGCTTTGGTAAAACACATCTTGCTATAATATTACCTGAGAAAGTAGAGAATAAACTACATGAGAACAGTGCAGAAAATTAAAGTTCTCTGTTTACTATTTAGACAAAAATAAAACCACAAAGACGTCACAACGAAGATCCCTCCTCAGCCTCTGACAGGAAGAGGCCGCTATTTCTTCTTGCAGACAAGAGCCGTGGGCACCTCCTACATAGGTGCCAGATGTTAAGCCTTTGACCTCCCTGGGGTGGCTGTTTAGGATCCTGGATGAACATGAAGGCATTTCTGGTGCAGTTTCAGTGGAAAATGTGGTTTCACGTGTCCTGTCCCCCCACCAAGGCCGGTGGGCCACAGTGCAGGAAACTGAGTGCCCTGCTTGGTGGGGAAAGTGTGCCCCACCCCAAACCTGGACCTTGGACCTAATCTCTCAAGTCCTGCCATTTAACTATGACCTCTAGGATACCAAGATAATCAGTTTTGCCTCCCTCTGACTTAGCCACTTCCAAGTAACACATAAAGTTATATATCTTACTCTGCTTCAGTGTTTTCTGGGTTAGAAAAAATGAGCGACTGGATTTCCCCAGCTGGTGAGTGTTCCCAGATCCCTGGCAATTGTCAAACTGTGGCCCAGGGCTAGGCTAGTTGAAGAAAACCCTTTAATAAGAGTCTGAGGCTAAAACATAAGCTCCAACTGCAGTAGAGTTTTCTAGGTTTCAGAATTTCTTCATTTGAATAAAGGGGCTCAAACCAGCTATTAGATTTGGGAGTAAAAGCAATGTATTTCATCTTAAAGGGTGAACTAAGCCCCTATTCCACAGGAAAACATCCCCTGGAGACTATCAGAACCAAAACAGTTTGGAGCCTGCTCTGGCACCCACACTTTAACTTGGAAATCTTCCTTCTGAGCTCAAAAATTTCTTAGGGAATATCCAATATAAAACTTGGTCTCAAAGGTAAGTAATCCACTTGTTGAAGTACAAAAGCCTTCCTATATTCCTCTACTTATGGATCTTTCCATTCTCACTTTGTTATATGAGGCTGAGGAAGGAGGTGGGGATTTGAGAAGGGTGGAGAATGTGATCTGAACCCTGGGAGATTATAAGTCCCCAGAAAGAAGCCAGAGAGATTGTGGCAAAACCTTGGTGTCTGCAGGTACTGGGTCAGACGATAGGTAGAATGGGATGTCAGCTATGATTTTATATCAAAAAATGCCAGGATTTTTAGAATGGGGCAAAAATAAAGAAGGGCAGATTATTCTAAATATACTTGCAGCTTCATGTACCATAATGAATGTACATAAATGAACATTAAAGATGCCACTGCTGTTCTCAGAGCTGAGCCACTTGGGAGGTTCAACCAGGGACCATCTCTATGGTCTTCCTCAAAGTATGAAGGCTCAGGACTGTTCTTCATAAGTATACTTTAAAATCTACATTACAGAACATTAGGCAGAACTGTCACTGAAAAACTATGTGGGAAATCATATATATATATTTATTTTATGTATGTATATTTTTATATAGGTGTACATATGTGTTTGTATTGTATATATAAATAAATGTATATGCATATATATGTGTGTATTGTATGCATAAATAGAAAGATAAATTTTTAAATGTATATAGGCATGGATATATTTCTGTATTTTGGAACAAAAGTACAGGAATCCTTTTTGAAAAACAGGAGTGTTTACCTGTTTGGGACAAGTATAAAAGAGGTTATTTCCATTGAGATAGTGAAGCACTTTGAAATTTTCATCCTCCAAGTCTAACTGAGGAAAACAGGACCAAATAAGCCATTCCTGGAGCTTTCTCTCTAAAGGTCTTCCTGACTTGGCACTAAAGGAAAACCTGGGAAATCTCATCCTGGCATGGTGTTAAACAAGTCAGTATATGCAACTGCATTGCCTGGGTTTCAACCCAAGGTTTTTCGCTTCTTATATGAGCCTCTTGAGTCAATTTGTTTATCCCCTCTGTCCCTTCATTTACTTTTCAGAAAGTAGGATTGATGATACAGTCAACTTCAGAGAGTTTGTAGGAAGATTAATATCGTAACATGCCTAGAACAAGTTCTGGCACATCCCACATAAATGTTAGATTCTTTCTATTATCTTCTTTAATTCTTAAATGAATCTCGACAGAAGATCATAGATCACAACTTTACCATTAAATGAAGGACCCATATTCCATGAGCATTCTCACTCCATTCATGTTCAGAACATTCCTAACTACTAAGGTGCCAATTGCTGCACATACCGATGCTTGTTTCTCTGCCTATTTTTAAAATTTTCTATCCTCTGATATGCTACATATTTTTCTGATCTCTTGTTAAATGGATGGACCACACCATCCTTTTCTGCCAACTACTTATACTAATACTTGCAATCTAAGAATTATTTTACCTTATCCAGACCACAGCCCATTCATAACATCCCTTCCTCTCCAAAGGAAACAAACACCCTACCCCAGATACCTAGCAAACAGAAACACAACTAAACTTCTCCCTCATCCTTTTTAGATTGTCACTCTCTTATTAAAAAAATAGCTCAGTGGGAATATGAACCCTATGTTCACCATGGGATACAGAATTCCAGGAAAGCTTGCACTGATAATGGCACTGTGTGTGTATTTTTTTCTGAATCCATTTGTTCTGGTGGGGCAATGTTGGCCATGGAGATGTCATTTGTAGTGTAATTATGTATTTTACTTTTTTGAAAGTTGCTGGGAGAACTATACCAGCAGAAATGGTTTGGCTTTTATTATGGGAAGTTGTTAGGCTAAACGCTTACATTTGAGTCTATGAAACTAGTCCAAATCAAGGCACCATCTGATTTGCTGTCTTCACAAAGGTTGGCTGCTGGTAATACTGTACTCCTGCTATGTGGTAAGATACAGTGGCATCTCTGTCAATTTGAGTCTCTGCTTTCTCTTCTCAGAGTCTCAAACTTTCTTTCGGAGCTCAAATGTGGGCAATCAGGTATATGGCTCATTTGTCCCCTCTCCTCTGGACCTCTCAGGGTTCTCTTTTGGTCACTGTGTTTGTTCTACTGATTCCAGCCTCCAACCACTGGGATCTCTCTCTTTTATCCCCTTGGGATTTATCTGTCTCTGCAGCTTTTTCTGTGTTTCTGCTGCTTTCAGTCCTCCATTTAAAAGGACTCCAATAGTAGGATTAAGACCCACCCTGGGTCTCACACCTAACTAAAGGACCTGAACAAAAGTAATTTCATCAAGAGTTGTCACCTACAATGGACAAGAATGGACATGATCTATTCTTAAGTCCACAGATATCTTCAAGCTGTCACAATTGGTTTCATGGTGCTTTTCTAAGGATCAGAAAATATGTTGTTTCTGTTGAAAGCCTTTCCAAGGTGGGTGTGGGGCTCCTCCTTTTGCTAGTTTTAGTAGAGCCATGTCATGAATGCTAAAGGCCTGTTGGTGTGGTTGTCTGTGTAGTAGTGAATGCAGCAGCCACTACATACATAAGGACATGGACATATATGTATATACAAATACATATATACCCATGAACTTACATTACATATACTTTTATTCACATTCCTAATTCCCTTTTCACAACAAAGGCGATAATATATTTTTCCCAATGTCCTCTATAATTTTTTTTACTTCATCACTCTCTTTTTCAGTGTGCATGTTTTGTCCTCCATATTACATACTACAAATCTCCTCAAATCTCCTCAAATATGCTTATTCACACTTATCTACTATGAGTCTATACCTGTCTAGAAATGCTGTGTTTTTAGGTGGGACTTGTGTCTTTTATTGTATTTCTGTGTGTTGATGGGGCAGTTTTTTAAAGCAGTTTTATTGAGATATAGTCACACACCACAGTCTATCCAAAGTGTACAATCAATGGGTCTCAATATAATCAGAGTTGTAGACCCATCACCACAATCAATTTTAGGACATTTTTGTTACTCTAAAAAGGAAAATCCCAAAATCCACAACAGTTACCTCTCAATCCTTCTGTCATTCCCCAGCCTTACATAATCACTAATATGATTCTGTGTCTACAGATTTATTTATATTGATATTTTAAACCAATGGACATGTTCCATTTGTACTATTTCGTGTCTGGTGTCTTTTCTATAGCAAATTGTTTTTTACTATGGTGATTTTTTTAATTAGAGAAGTTGTAGGTTTATATAAATTCATGAAAAATACAATATTCCCACATCACCCACTGTTGATGACACTTTTCATTGGTGTGCTACCTTTGCTGAAATAGAGGAAAAATATTAAAATATTACTGCTAATGAAAGCCCATAGTTTGCATTAGTTATATTTTCCCCATATTCTACTCTATTGTTAGTACCTGTAATAGTGATGTGCATGTCTTGTATTTGACTATGAATAATAGTCATCATCCACTAGATGGTTCACTGTGCTATGCAATTTTTATCCTCTAGCTTTCCTTCTAGTTTCATATATGACCCAAAACTTGCCCTTTGAACACATTTACACACATAATTCACTGCTGTCAATTACACTCACAATAATATGCTGCCATAACCTCTATCCATTTCCAAACATTTTAAACCAATATAATGAAAAATGCTTCCCAAATTAAGCATCAGCTACCCATTTTTATATACTTCCATCTTCAGGTTACTGATATAGTAAATTATAACCCTATGAGTTAGCTTCTTATAATTCATAGATATTAGTGAAATCATAATATACTTGTCTTTTGTGTCTGGCTTATTTCACAAAACTCCATAATGTGACATGAATAAAGTCTTCATTCTTTGTTACATTCGAATTGCATTCCCTTGTATGTATATATCACATTTTGCCTATCTATTCATCAGTTGATGGACACTTGTCTCCATCTTGTGTGAATTGTGAATAAAGCCAGTATAAACATCAGTGAGCAAATATCTGTTCATGTCCCATATTTCAATTCATCTGAGTATGTACCTAGTAGCATGATTGACAGATCATATACCAATTCTATGCTTAACTTCCTTGGAAATGCTAAACTCCCTTACATAGTGACTATTTCACTTTACATTGCCACCGGCAGTGAATGACTGTTCCTCTTTCTCCACATCTTTTCCAACAGTTGTCTGGGGATTTTTGTTTCTTTGTTTTTATAGTGGCCATTCTAGTAGGTGTGTTATGATATCTCATTGTGGTTTTGATTTGTATTTCCCTGAAAAGTAGTTGTGGAAAACATCTTTTCATGTGTTTTTAGGCCATTTGAGCTGCTCTTTGGGAAAATAACTTCTTCAGTCTTTGCTCATTTTGCCATTTTAATTATCTTTTTATTCTTGAGTTGTGAAATTGCTTTATATATTTTGCAGAGTAAACCCTTATAAGTATGTGGTTTACAAGTATTTTCTTCCATTCTGTAGGCTGCTTTTTAAACCTGTCTTTTAAGGACAAATGATTTGATTGTGAGATTTATATATCTCTTTTTTCTTTCATTGCACATGCTTTGAGTGTAAATAAGAGACCTTTGTCCAGCCCAAGGTCTGAAGTTGCTCCCCCACAGTTTCTTCCATGAGTTTTATGGTCCTGGCACTTTTATTTAGGTCTTTGGTCATTTTTAGTTAATTTTTGTTTAAGGTATGAGGTAGGGTTAAGGTCTGATAGGCTGAAAAGGCAGCGGGCTTGAAGGGAGAAAGTATTTGGATGTCACAAATTGATAGGTTTTAATATACATGATTTATAAATGGATTCTACAACTCAACAATAAAACAACAAATGACCCAAATAAAAATGGGCAAAAGACTTTATTGAACAAATGATCAAAGTTTCCACACGCATGCACAGTGTCGATAATAAGGAAGCAGAGTGTATATGAGTGGTTATATTGGAACTCTATTTCCTGCATGATTTTTCAGTAAACTTTACAAATTCTCTACTTAAATTGATGTATCATCCCAGAAATGGATGAAAACTGTTGCCTTTTCATAGGTAACTACTAAAAGAATATAAAAATAATGCTTATCTTCTGAATATATAGAAGAGTCAAGATTGAATAAAATGTATGAGTGCTAAAGAAGTCATTCAGGAGGAAAATAACAGTGTTGGTCAGTGAGGACAAATAGAAACTACATGAAAAGAAGGAAGGTTAAATTTAAACTTGAACAGTAATTATATTCATACAAATGTTTTACCTGTTCAAAATTTTCAAAGGGATTTCCTTAAAAAAAATGATGTGTTTTATTTTTAAAAACCATCTAAGGGGTAGGGAATATAGAGGAAATGGTTTGAGTGCCTGTTTCCTATGTACAAGGTGTTGGGTTCAATCCTGCATACTTCATTTAAAAAATCATCCAAGAAAAATAGCACGTTTGGCAGTAAAATATGGATTTTATAAAATCACAGAAAATTACAAATATCAGCAAATTTCGTGCCAGTATGACAACAGCAAATACAAAAAAACATTAAGGAAAAAGTACCGGAATATGGTGTCCTTTATAATGTTAAAATGTTTAAGTTACCAGAAAAACATAGCGAATTAAAAGTGATGTGCACCTGCTTGCTGACTTTTGCAAATTGACAGAATTATAACATGTAAGAGCCAAACCCTAATGCTATTAGGAAATTTTGAAACTACAGTCTTAGCAAGGAATGTAATAGGAAGAAAAATGATCAACAATGGTATTGACTACCTCATTATCATGAATAATAAATTTTACTTAATGCATATATAATGCATACTTAAGGCATATATATATAAAACACTGCAAACAGAAAATACATTTCTTTTTCATGAATTAAGAAATTGTAGGGCTGAGGCAGGAAGAGGATATAAAGAGGCAACCATGGTTATCCTCTCAGACATGAAGTTGGATCTAACCAGGGAAGAAAGGAGGAGGCAAAGGAGAAGGGATCAGATGAGCACAGGTTGTGAAGGACAGATGTGACATGGAAAGAAAGAAGTCAAGAAGGCCACAAAACTTTAGCCTGAACACCTACAAGGATGGAACTGCTGTACATGGAAAAGGGAGAGACCAAGGAGGAGGAAGTTTGGGAAGGAATCTAGAATTTGGTGTTGGCACATTAGAAAGAGAAGTAGGAATTCCTGAACACAGCTCTGTGTAAATCTGGAATGTGTAGAAAAATTGGGGTTAGATTATTATAGTTAGTATCCATGCAAGTATAGATGGTACTTAAAGACAAGAGCGATAACATTATCAGTAAGTGAATCAATTTCTGAAGAAAGAACTAGGTCCAAGCTTGAAGCCCTGGGAAAAAACTAATGGTGAGAGATTTTTGGAAGAAAACAGAATGCAACAAAGGAGAAGGAGATGGAAAGGCTAGAGAGTCCAAATGATAAAAGAAAAAGGAGAATGTGGTGAACAAAAGGTAAGTTATGCATTGTCTTAGAAGTACCTGCACGAGCCCTGAGACAAGAAAAAGACATAAAAGGCATCCAGATTGGAAAAGAAGAAGTAAAAATTTCATTATTTGCAGATGACATGATCCTATACATAGAAAGCCCTGAGAAATCGACAACAAGGCTTCTAGAACTTATAAAGGAGTTCAGTAATGTTGCAGGCTATAAGATCAATGCTCAAAAATCAGTAGCATTTCTGTACACCAATAACCAGCAAACTGAGGAGGAAATCAGGAAAGAAATACCATTTACAATAGTAAACAAAAGAATCAAATACCTAGGAATAAATTTAACTAAAGATGTAAAGGACTTATATACAGAAAACTACACAACACTGTTAAAGGAAATCAAAGAAGACTTAAATAAATGGAAAAATATTCCCTGTTCATGGATGGGAAGATTAAACATCATCAAGATGTCTATCCTACCCAAACTAATCTACAGATTTAATGCAATCCCAATAAAAGTCAACACTATATTTTATAAGGAACTGGAAAAATTAACCACAAAATATATTTGGAGAGGCAAGAGGCCCTGAATTGCCAAAGATATATTGAAACAGAAAAAGGAAGTTGGAGGTATCACATTACCTGACTTTAAAACATACTACAAAGCTACAGTGATCAAAATTGCGTGGTATTGGCACAAGGATAGACCTACTGACCAATGGAACCGGATTGAGAGTTCTGATATAGATCCTCGCATATACAGTCATCTGATATTTGACAAGGCAACGAAGCCCACTCAGTTGGGAGAGAGTGGCCTCTTTAACAAGTGGTGCTTGGAGAACAGGATATCCATATCCAAAAGAATGAGAGAAGAATACCATCTCACACCTTATACAAAAATCAACTCAAGATGGATCAAAGATCTAAATATAAGAGCCAAAACCATAAAAACCTTGGAAGATAATGTAGGGAAGCATCTACAAGACCTTGTAATAGGAAATGGTTTCATGTACTTCACAGCCAAAGCACGAGCAGCAAGAGAAAAAATTGATAAATGTGATCTCCGCAAAATTAAAAACTTCTGCACCTCTAAGGATGTTATTAAGAAAATAAAAAGGCAACCTACCCAATGGGAAAAAATATTCGGCAACCATATATCTGATAGGAGCCTAATATCCTGCATATATAAAGAAATCCTTCACCTCGAAAATAAAAGGACAAACAACCCATATAAAAAATGGGCAAGTGACCTGAAAAGACACTTCTCCAAGGAAGAAATACAAATGGCTAAAAAGCACATGAAAAAATGCTCAACATCACTTGCTATCAGGGAAATGCAAATCAAAACTACAATGAGATAACATCTTACACCAATCAGAATGGCAGCTATTAAAAAAACAGGAGACACTAAATGTTGGAGAGGATGTGGAGGAATAGGAACCCTCATCCACTGCAAAAATACAAACAGATATATGCACACCAATGTTTATAGCGGCATTGTTCACCATTGCCAAAAGTTGGAATCAGCCCCGGTGCCCATCAACAGACGAATGGATAAGCAAAATGTGGCACATACATACAATGGAATATTACTCAGCGGTAAGAAGGAACAAAGTGCTAACACATGGAATAACGTGGATGAATCTTGAAGACCTTATGTTGAGTGAAGCAAGCCAGGCACTAAAGGATAAACGGTATATGACCTCACTGATCTGAACTGAGGAAAGTGAGCAGTCTCTGAGAACCATTGTCTGAAAGATAGGTTAACAAAGGAGAGTAAGAGAAGAGCAGGCTTTGAGCCATCTCCTTTATGGACATAATCTATGGTAAAGGGAGAGTGTGGTTGCATGTTGGGGGATGGGGCAGATGAGCGGTGGTGTTCCTGGGTTTGGTGGTACAGCACTGGGGGGTGGATGGATTAGGAAGTGCTGGTTCAAATCCCCAGGGCATGTAACTGTGAATCTTGACATTCCATGGGTTAGGAGAGGGGGGTATCATGGGCCCTGGGGGGCTGGGGAGAAGGGAACAGTCAAGATCTAATGGGATGTTTGGTGGTCATGGGGAAGGTTTTTCATTACCTTTCAGTAATGGACACAGGACATGGTAAATATAATCAAAATTATTTAACTGTATCATCTAAATTGTAAACTATACTGTAAGTCACTGACAATGTTTAGTTGCTATAATTTGCTATCTGCATAACAGTTATAACAATGCTAACAACCAAA
>JAKSZT010000774.1:1544542-1556544 GCA_026826555.1 Tolypeutes matacus | reverse complement strand
GTTAATATGGGTTGGGGAAGGGGGGGTGGTTTGGTATCTGGGAGTCTCCGGCACTCTGTGTGTGACTTTGCTGTGACCTAATACTTCTTTGAAAATTAAATGAAAAATTGGGAGACAATGGGGATTGAGAGGAGGAAGGTGTCATGGCACACCAGACATCCGATAACACAGTGATAAAGAGAAGGAAAGAAAGGAAAAAAGAAAAAAGTAAGGGAAAAAAAATGAATATATATATATATATATATATACATTTTTTCTTAAAGGCATTTTCTTTGCTTTTTTGCCCATTTTTTGAATGTTCCAATCCACTAATTTTATTTTATTTTGTTTTGTTATTTGTTTGATTATTTGTTTTTTTTCTCGTCTTTTTTTTTTTTCTTTCCCCTGAGTTTCCTTAGTTTTTTCTCTTGCATGTAAGCTTATCACACTTGTTTCTTTTTCCTAGTAAGTGTATTTGATTATTTTATGGACTAAATGTTCATGGAGTATTTGGATCACAGAATGGTTACAATGCGAACTGCAGGGGATTATTGGGGGGTTGTCTGGGGGGGGGGGTTCGTGGGGATTGGTTCATCCGAATATACATGAAAGATATAGAAAATCATTCAAAGGATCGGGGGATGGGGCATGGTCACGATGGGTGGATAATCACACAATTAATGAGGGAATCTGAATTCCTAGCCTGGAGAGCTCTGCCACAGTCTCCAAGGGAGCAGCAACAGTCCTCTGAGTGTAAGGACAGTGCCTGTCAAAATAGGATGACCCACTGATGTTTTTTTATTTTTTATTTTTGACTACCCTTGTGAGTCTTTGCTCTTGTAAATGAGACTTAGCCTGCAGTTGTGGGGTGCCTAAGGGTTGCCACCTGAGAGCCTCCTTGTTGCTCAAATGTGGCCTCTCTCTAAGCCAAACTCAGCATATGATTGCATTACCTTCCCCCCAATGTGGGACATGACTCCCGGGGATGAGCCTCCCTGGCAACGAGAGATTAATACCAAGTTTCAACTGGCAGCACAACTTGAAAAAGACCTTGAATAAAAGGGGGAAATGGTAAAGACAAATGAGTTCAAGTGGCTAAGAGACTTCAAAGAGAGTCGGGAGGTCATCCCAGAGGTAACTCTTACGCACACCTCAGTAGGAGCTCATAGAACATCTAAGTGCCTATCACCCCACTCAGAGGGGTTCCTGAGAGCTCCAGAGACACCCTGGTCCTATATAAGGGGGGATGGCCCCAGTGACTGATGCCTTATCAGTGGGTTCTCTTTTGGAATCTGTGCTCCTGAGAGTGACAGAATTAGACTCAAATAAGTCCTCCCTGCACATGGTTCACCAGTCCCTTCTATTCAAACCTATATGTTATGCTGGAGTTTTTAGGTATACTTCCAGAGACTGGAGCCTCTGGCCTACCTATGTGCCCGGTGTGCATGAAATCTAGGTGGAGCTGCAACTCCTACCCTACAGCTCAATGGACTCATCCAAGTCACCTGGTGAGGAGACAACGATGGGCAATGACCATCCCAGGGAATGGAGAGGGCCTGCATCTGCAGGCAGGATCATCCCACCCACCATATCCATGGGATATAAGCCCCCTCTCACTTGGAGTTGGAGTAGACATCACCATCCCAGTCCCCTCAGGATAGGGTGAAGAACTATGGACTAGAGTGGACTTGATGGTATTCTCTTGTTCACATATGGTGATTCTAGCAATGCAAGAAATTATAACAATGAGGTGGAGCCAGTGGCCACTTAACACTTTTGGGGTAGGGAGGGGATGAGCAGTTGAAATACAGGGGCTTCTTTGGGAGTTGGAGGTTGTCCTGAGTACTGTTGTGGTAACGGATGTAGGCCATTTTAAATCAGCACACACCACTCAGAAGTGAGTGGGAGTGAGTGTGGTCTACAGTGTGAACTGTGGTCTATGGTTGGTGGCAAGGCTCCAGGATGTGTAAGTTCATTGAGGTTGGTGGGCCACACTTGTGGGAGATGTTTGTGTGGGATGTGGTTGGAGGTGTGGGGGGTGGGCAATATGGGAATACCAGTGGGTTCCGTGTAATATTTTGGGTAATCTAAGCACCTCTTAAAATATATGTATATATATATAAAAATAACATTTTTGTAAGCAAATACACATATATGCATTTATATTTATATATCATTTTGCAAATGTTTGTATGTATTGTGAGAATTTTGATTTTTACCCACAATAAAAATAAATTAAAAAAAAAAAGCCATTGATTCTACACTTTGGATGGATTGTTTGGTATGTGAATATAGCTCAATAAAACTGCTTTAAAATAAAGGAATAAATATGCAAGAAAAACCAGAAATAGCAGCTATGTACAGCAGGGCAAGCATAGAGAGTTAAAGAGGTGATAAATTTTTTGTTTCTCTGTTTTTTGTTTATTATTATTATTATTGAAATAATGAAAGTGCTCTAATAAAGACTGAAGTGATGAATGTACAACTATTTTATCATATTAAATACCATTGATTGTACACTTTGGATGGATTGTATGTTTTACTAAAATGTATCAATAAAATTGATTTGTTTAAAAAATTTTACAAGTCATTCCATTAAGAATGGCATGTTTCATTATATTTCAATTCTACATCAATTTAAAAGATACAATAAAAAAATAAGAAAAAGAAAAAATAAACCATGCTGTTTCTGTTCAAATTTATTTAAGGGTCAGTGTAGGGGCTTCCTCTTCCAACCAGTTCAGTAGATGCAGGACCTGAGTATAATAGCCCTGTTGGTGGGAATGTCTGGGTGGTGGTACAATGAAGCATTCACTATATAAAAACAAATATATGAATATACACATATACATATACATATATGTATATAAAAGGATACATATATACACACATATATTTATATTTATGTAATAAATTTATCATTTTGATTACATTAATAGATTTTGTTTGTGTTCCTATGTTCACCTGCATTTTTTCTGTTTATTCAGTGCATATGTTATTCACCATCTATAGCAGTTTGATACAATTATGAATTCCAAATATAGATATTACATTATGCTTGTAAACTGGTCTGTTCATCTGGGCATGATTAATTTATGATTATGGCATTGATTGGGCCACCTAAGTAGGGCATTGAGACCTGCCCTTTGGTGGGTGAGGTCTCAAAGATAGAAGACATGGCAAAGTACAGAGTTGGAGTGGTTTTTGAGTTGGAGTTCTGATGTGGGGTTTTGATGCTGGATCCCAGGGAAGTAAGCCCACAGAGCAGCTTCGTTGTGAGGAAGGAGAAAAAACCTCTGGGAAAAGAGACAAGCTTTACACTTGATAGTCTACAGCTGGCCTTGTGGAGTGAAGCAAGCCTGAGATCAGAGACAAGGAAGCCCCAAGAAGAAAGGAACCCAGGAAGCCTGAACCTTCACATACACTGGCAGCCATCTTGCTCCAACATGTGGCAATAGACTTTGGTGAGGGAAGTAACTTATACTTTATGGCCTGGTAACTGTGGACTTTTACCCTAAATAAATACCCTTATAAAGACCAACATATTTCTGGTATTTTGCATCAGCACCCTTTTGGCTGACTAATACACCATCTTACATATATGATTGGCTAAGATCATTCTCTAGAAGACAAGACCAGAAAGAACCAGCACTAAAAAGAGTTGTCCACAGCTTTGTCCAAATGCACATCCAAGAAAGATCAGCCACTTCAAGGGTAGGAACAAAGGTCTGAGAAATGAGAACCAGACCTGGGTCCAGCTCCAAATATCAGAACTGAGGTCTGTATGGGCCCTGTAAAAGTTGGGGGAATGGCTAAATCTCTAGAGTTCTTTCATCCTTTCAAGTTTAAGGATGCAGGAAAATGTCTTTTCAGAGACCACACATCCTCACCATCTACTTTTGGTATGAGGGTGAGCAAACAACTTAATCTCCCAGTTCTGTATCAGGGAATGACAGTCACTCCATGAAAACTCTCAAGAACTGAACCTGATTGCAAGATCTGCATGAGTCCAGGCCTAGAGCAGACCCAGGTACTAACAAGCCTTACAGATCTGTGAGTTCACCCATTGATCATATACATGTCCACAAACACAGCACCCTCAGAGGAGAGACTCAGAAAGGGGCAGGTCTTGTCATGACCCACTCTATCCCAACCAGTTATGAGACAATATACAAAAAAGGCTAGTATTTAGTGGGCCAATTTTTAATGACAGTTTTAAAGAGAAATGAGGCAGGGAAGATAGAGGATGATTCAGTGGAGGAGCCATCCCTATTTATACTGGGAAATCATTACAGGGACTCTATGAGGACCTCACCAGTGAGGGGACATTTGAGCAGAGACTAGAGAGAATGAAGGAGAGAAACACATGGGTATCAGGGAGCAGGAATTCAAGGCAAAGGGTGCTGTGAGTGAGGCAGGAGCATATTTTGTACACTTAAGTAGTGGGAAAGAAGTGTAGTGAGGTAGATGGTTACACAAGATCAGATAAGGTAAAATTTTGCCGCTGATGTGACATTTTGGCTCTTATTCTGATGAGTGAGAAAGGTACCAGTGTGTTTTGACAGGAGAAAGTCCTGACTGGTTACTCTTGCACTCAGCAGAGAACTGAATGCAGGGGTGAGGGTGGGAGCAGCATGGCTAGGAAGAAACCACAGGAATCCTGCCAATAGATGATGGTGGCTCAGACCAGAGTAGAAAAGAAGTAGGCAGAGAAGTGTTCAGATGTGGACATGGTCTGAAGCCAGAGAAGATGAGGTAGAGAAAAAGAGAGAAGTCAGGAAAGATGACAAAGCTTTGGTCTGAATACCTGTTGGGGTAGAGTTGCTGTACATGGATAAAGAGGGAGATTCAAAGGAGAGAAGATTTGGGAAACAATTCTAAGCTTCTATTATGACCCTTTACACACCCACATGAAAGTGTCATGGAGGTAATGGTGTGGAAAACTGAACTGCAGAGAAAAGTTTGGATGGATACATAAAATTGGAACTCCTGTCAGTATAAATGGTGTTTAAAGCCAAGATACTGGATAAAAGCAGGAAGAAGATGAGATGCTGAGAAAGAAAAGTGACCTAAGGACTGAGCCCTGGGACAAAACTAATAAAACCACAAAGTAAAGAGAAAAGATAAGAACTGTGAGGCCAAATTTAAAAATAAGCAGGAGAATGTGATGAACCAGAAGCTACGTGATGGAAGAAATTCAAAGAGACAGGAACCAATTCAATTCTTGAACCTGTTCCTCCTCGGCTTGCCCTTTTCCATGTATAGTGACTCCATCCTCACAGCTATACAGGCCACAGCTCTGCCATGTTTCTTGACTGAGTCTCTGTTTTTCCCCATGATACATCCACCACATAAGCAGATCCCTTACCTCATCTTCACAACACATCCTCACCTGACCCCTTCCCCATTCCTTCTCCACTCTGTTTCAAGTGCATTTCCATGTATTAGCCATTAACTGGGGTTGGTTTCTCTGTATTAGCACATGTTCACTTTATATTATAACTGTGAGGACAATGTCTTTCAGCTGCCAAATCCTTTCATGTTTGATTCCTCCTTATAGGATGAAACCTTGTTAATATTTGCAAAATTGATCTACAGATTTAATGCACTCTGTATTAGACTTTCCATTGAATCTTTTGTAGAAATTGTCAATCTGATTCAAAATTCATATGAAACTGTAAAGGACCCTCAAATAGCCAAAACAACCCCAAAAAAGAGCAAAGTAAAAGACTCACACTTCCCAATTTCAAAATTGTTACAAAGCAATGATAATTTAGACAGTGTGGCACTGGCACAAGAATATACATAGATCAATAGAATATAATTGAAAGGCAGATATAAACTCACATATCTATGTCCAATTGTGTTCGACAAGGAAACCAAGATCATTCAATGGAGAAATAATAGTCTCCTCAAAAATTGGTGCTGGGACAACAGGATAGCCACATGTGAAAGAATGATATTGGACCCATACATCACACTACATAGAAATATCAACATGGAATGGATTAAAGATCTAAAGTTAAGACTAAAAGTATAAAATTCTTAGAGGAAATAATAGTGGTAAGTCTTTTATCAGCTTGGGTTTGGCAAAGGATTATTTGATAAGATACAAAAATCAGGAGCAAAAAAAGAAAAAAAATAGATAAAAATTTTTGTGCTTCAAAGGACATCATCTGTAAAGTAAAAAGACAACCCACAGAATCGGACAATATGTTTGCAAATCATATATGATAAGGGACTTGTATTTAAAACATACAACATTACATGGGCAAAGGATCTGAATAGACGTTTCTTAAAGGAAGATTAATGAATGGCCAATAAACATATAAAAATATGCTCAACATTATTAGTGTTAAGGAATTTAGATCAAAACCATAATGCAATACAACTACGTGTCCACTAGGATGACTGAAATCAAACACAAATAATAAAAAGTTGTTTTGGATATGGAGAAATCAGAACCCTCAAACACTGCTGGTGAGTATCTAAAATGATGTGGTCACTTTGGAGAATAGTCAAGCAGTTCCTCAAATGATTAAACAGAGTTATCACATGATCCAACAATTCTACTCCTAGATATATATCCAAGAGAAATGAAATCATTTGTCCATAAAAAAGCTTGACTGCAAATGTTTATAACAGCATTACACCTGATAGCCAAAAGTTGGTAATAACCCAAATATCCACCAATTGATGGACAGATAAACAAATGTGGTATTATGTCTATTCAATGCAATTTGGCCTATAAGAAGGAAAGAACTACTAATACATGCTTCAAATTTGATGAACCATGAAAATTTTATGCATAGTCACAAAAGACCATGTATTTTATGACTCAATTCATATGAATATCCAGAAAAGGAAAATCTGTAAGATTAGAGTTTGCTTAGCAATGTGATGAAATGAGCAGAGTGTGTGGTGATAGATAAATGGTATGAGATTTCTTTCTTGAGGTGATAAAAATGTTCTAAAATTGACTATAGCAAGTATGTATCTTTGAATATATTTAAAAACATTGAATTTTACATTTTAAACGGGTAAACAATATGTTATGTGAATTGCATCTTAATAAATCTGTTAAAAAATCTGTGTGAGCAACATATATCTGGTGATTATTTCTTAAATAAAGCATCAAAAGGTGATCCACCATAGGAAAAATCCTGAAAAACTGGTATGGATCAAAATTCAAAGTTTATAAGCTTGAAAAGACAATGTTAAGACAATAAAGACAAGCCACAGATTGATAAAATATTTTTTTTGAGATTTGCAAATATTTTTAAAAATATTTGCAAATCTCAAATCTAATAAAAGATTTGTGTATAAAATAAAGCACTCAAAATTTCACAAATAAGAAAACAACAACCTCAGGAAGGAAAATTGTGCAAGACATTGGAATAGACACATTTTCCAGAAACATAAGGAGTAGAAAATAAGCACATTAAAGGATATTTAACATCATTAGTCTTCAGTTTATGCAAATTAAAAGTATATGAGATACCACTTAAAACCTGTTAAAGTGGTGAATAATTTTTTTTTTTAATCATATGAACAATACCAAGTGGTAGAGAAGAGATAGAGCAATTGGAAATCTCATACATATTAATAGTGATATATCAAGCTATCCCACTTTTCAAAATCACTGTGGTGATTTCTTATAAAGTAAAACACACATCATGTGACCTACCAATTCAACACCTATGAATTTACCCTAGGTATTTTAAAATTTTTGTTCATGCAAAAATCTGTACACAAATGTTTTTGTATATTTAGCTATAATCATCCAAACTCAAGAAAGCAAACAACAAAAATAATAATAAAACACACAAGTATTCATCACCTAGTAAATACATAAAGAAACTGTGGTACATCATGACAATGAAATTCTACTCAGAAGTAAAAAGGAAGTAATTATAGGTAAACATAGGCCACATAAATCTTAAATATATTAGAAACAGTAAAAAAAGCCAGACTCAAAAGGCAACATACATGAATAAGTTGGTTAACATGAATAAATTGGTTTGACATTCTGACAAAGGAAATGTGAGTGGACAGAAAACATCTTAGTGCCTGCCAGTGTTCAGGAAGCAAGAAAGTGTTGACTACAATGAAGTACAAGAGAACTAAAAGGGTGACCTATATCTTGAATGTGGATGTTGTTACAGGACTGTAAACACAACTGTACAACAAAGGGTGAATTTTATGCATATAAATCATACCTTATAAAAAAGAACAGTAGGGTGAGGTCACCAAGATGTCATAGTGAGACACTCCTGAGTTGTCTCCCAACAGCAGTATTGAGCAACAAGCAAAACTTAACACAACCATCTTCTTAAGGCTCCAGAAAACACCTAAAGAGTTGCATTAACTAAGCAAGTACTGAATCATAAAAAGGCAACTTAAAAATGGTAGGAAAACTACCATTTTTCCAACATCCCTCACTGTCTCACCAAGGAGCTGGCCCATGCTCCCAATGAGGGACCCAGGTCCCAATTCTGGAAAGAGCAGAGTAATGCTTGTGCACATATTGGCCTGGCTGGTGGCAGCCTGAAGGAATGAATCAGTATACTCATCTCAAACTCAACATCCCAGAGCACTATGGAAGAGCAGTCAGATCATGGTTGCCTGGTACAAAGGAGTGTAGACTTTGGGACATACCTGAGGCAACTGGGACCACAAAGATAAACTGTTTCCAAGGGATGGGGGGTTAGTAGGATCCACATAGATGGAGAATTCTTGGGTCCATGGATGCAAGCCCAGGATAATTTACATGCACAGTACAGATTATCAGGGGTGGAGTTGAGAGAAAGCAGGGATAACACATAATTGGTATATGGTTTCTGTTTGGGTTTATGAGAAAATCCTGGTAATGGATGCTGATGCTGATGAGGGTAGCACAAGATTCTGAGTGTGATTAATACCACTGAAAGGTAAGCTTGGGAGTGATTAAGATGGAAAAATTCATGTTAGATATATGTTTCTACAATTTATATAAAGAAGCGCATCCAAAGGTTCAATGCCAATTAAATGCAATTCATGACCCTAGATGGGATCTAACATGGAGGAGAAAAGTCTCAAAAGTATATTAGTGTCTCATATAAAAAAAATGGAATATAGACTGTAAGTGTTATATCAATGTTAAATTTCTTGAACTTCGTAACTGTACTTAAGGTAGTTATATAAGCAAATATCCTTGTTTTTAGAAAATATACATGGAAATATATTTGAGGAACATGGTATATACAATTTACAACTCAAATGTTTAGAAAATGATAAATAAATAGGGAGATGAACTGATAGAATAATATGGCAAATGTGGGAAAATATTAAAATTTATGTTTATGGATATCAGGGGAGGAAGTATCAGTTGGGACTTCTCCACAGGAGTTTTGTAATATTTTTGGAATTTCCTGTAAGTTTGAAATTATGTCAAACTAAAAAGTTGAAAGAAAAATAATATATCAAAGGATATGAGAAGAGAATTAAAATGGTACATTACAAAAAATCAATTAAGCATAAAAGAAGGCAGTTGGGAGGCGGCTGTGGCTCAATCAGTAGGGCTCCCGTTTGCCATGTGGGAGGCCCTGGGTTCGGTTCCCGGGGCTTCCTGGGGGAGGCGGGCCCGCCCGCATGGCGTGGTTGGCTGGCCTGGCGGGCACAAGCAGCAAGGGGGGGATGGATGAATAAATAAATAAAATCTTAAAAAAAAAAAAAAAAAAAGAAGGCAGTGATGGAGGAATTAAGTAACTAAATTACATATAGAAAACAACTAGCAAAATGGAAGGTGTAAGCCCTTTGTAATAGTTACTTTAAATGAAAATGGATTAAACTCAAATTAATTAGAATATAGATTGGCATAATGAGTAAAATATGATACAACCATATATTATCTTTAGATCCAAAGGTACAAATAGGTAGAAAGCGAAAGAAGAGGAAATGATATTACAAAACTGCATGCAAATAGTAACCAAAAGAGACCTGGGCTGGATATATTAAAAGCAGATAAAATTAAGTCAAATCTTATTATAAAAGACAAAGAAGTATATTATATATCTATAAAAGGGCCACTCTATCAAGAAGATATAATAATTATAATGGTATAAGAATAGTGCAGAAAGCCAAAATATATGGAGGGGGAAAACTGACAGAATTGAAGGGAGAAATAGATCCACAATAATAGTTGGAGATTTCAATTATCCACTTTCATATATGGTTAGAAAAACTAGAGAGAAGATAAATATGGAAATAGAAGACTTGAACATAACTAGAAACCAACTAGACCCAGCAGAATATATATTCTTCAAGTACACATGTACTACTCTCCAGGTGAGAACATATGTAACCCCACAATATTTGTAAAACACTGAAATCACAAGTATCTTCTTTGATGAAAATGGATCAAAACTAGAAATCAATAACAGAAAGAACTGGAAAATTCACAGATATGTGGAAATTAAACAACATACTCATAAACAACCACATAAAATCACAAGGGAAATTAGAAAACACTTTGAAATAAACAAATGAATACACAACATAGCAAAATTTATAGTATGAGATGAAAACATTGCCTATCAAGAAATTTATAGCCACACACATCTACATTAGAAAAGAACGCTCTCTAATCCATAATATATAGTTTAATTTTACATTGTAAGGAACTAGAAAATAAAATAAAAAAGCAAACTAACCTAAAGCTAGCAGGAGAGAAATAATAAAGAATAGAATGGATAACAATGGGTTAGAGAATAGAAAAACAACAGGTTGTTGGTTCTCTGAAAAGAGCAACAAAATTGAAAAACCTATAGATAGACAGATTAAGAATAAAGGCTCAGTTTACTACAATCAGGAATAAAAGTGGTTTCATTACAACCAACCGTGGAGGAAAAATAAAGGTTTTAAGCTAATGCTATAGAATATTATCAACAATTGTACACAAATAGATTAGATAACTTAGATGACATAGAAAAAATCCTAGAAACATACGTTGCCTTCTTTATTTACTCTTAAAAATGCATTATTCTGGGAGAGAAAAAAAAAGTCATAGTGTATATTTTTAAATTACCAGGTCTTTTGGGGAATCATATATTATATTTTTATGTTAATCTTATAAAACAGTTAAATTTTTATGTTACTCTTTGTCTCGCTATTCTGGCTCTTCTACAGCATGCTTGATAAAGTGATTACTTTGAGTATGATGGTCCCATAGTGTGGAATTTACCTGGAAAATAAAACAGTCAATTATTGGCCCTGTGGAGTTTAAGTTGAGTTTAGAAAAGCTAATTTAAAGTAAAAAGACTATATTAACATATTACCAAAGGACTTAATTTGTCAAGATGTAGGAAATCTCTTCAAAAGAAGATTTATGTTAACTGAAACTTTAAGGATCTGGCTGGGCAAAGTTAGAAAATCTGTTTAAAATATGAATTAGTTTAATGGGAACATGTACAAAATCCCTGAGACAAGAGAATCTGCACTTCCTAGAATATAAGAACAGAATGCTATTTGAATGGATGGCACCAGAGAGAGTGGAGAAAGGTTTTCAGGGTCTGGAGACCATTGTAATTCCTGAGGTTCTTGTTCTAAGGCCAGTGGGAACCCATCAACAAAGTGAAAGCAGGAGAGTAACATGATGAGACTTCTATTTCCAAGAGAGACTTTTAGGTGCAGAATGCATTGAAATAATAACTAGAGAATACAGCCAGATAAAACATAGGCTTCTGCTGCTGAATTTTAAATATTCTATGATGGCTCCCCACATGGTTTGATGAAAGAAAGTCACCTCTGGGATATTCATTTGGAGAAGGAAGTCATGAATAATTTAAGCTTCATTCTTGGATACTACTTTGACCAACTGCAGAACATATACTTTATTTATTTATTTTTTATTTCTTATTTTTTATTATGGGTAAAAATCAAAATTCTCATAATACATACAAACATTTGCAAAATGATATATAAATATATACGCATATATGTGTATTTGCTTACAAAAATGTTATTTATATATATATATATATATA
>JAKSZT010000774.1:1469619-1509542 GCA_026826555.1 Tolypeutes matacus | reverse complement strand
TAGCAATGCAAGAAATTATAACAATGAGGTGGAGCCAGTGGCCACTTGATACTTTTGGGGTAGGGAGGGGATGAGCAGTTGAAATACAGGGGCTTCTTTGGGAGTTGGAGGTTGTCCTGAGTACTTTGTGGCAACGGATGTAGGCCATTTTAAATCAGCACACACCACTCAGAACTGAGTGGGAGAGAGTGAGGTCTACAGTGTGAACTGTGGTCTATGGTTGGTGGCAAGGCTCCAGGATGTGTAAGTTCATTGAGGGTGGTGGGCTACACTGTGGGAGATGTTTGTGTGGAATGTGGTGGGAGGTGTGGGAGGTGGGGAACATGGGAATCCCAGTGGGTTCCGTATAATATTTTGGGTAATCTAAGCACCTCTTAAAATATATGTGTGTATATATATATATATATATATATATATATATATAACATTTTTGTAAGCAAATACACATATATGCATATATATTTATATATCATTTTGCAAATGTTTTTATGTATTGTGAGAATTTTGATTTTTACCCATAATAAAAAATAAAAATAAAAATAAAAAAAGCATAGGATTGTACAACACAATGAATCCTAATGTAAACCACAGACTATAGTTAATAGAGCAATTATAATAATATTCTTCATCAATGTAACAAATATACCATGCATGGCTTATTTATACATACAAAAACATACATGGTGCTAATAATGGGGGAGGCATATATGAAAACTATTTTTCTGTCTAGTTTTTCTATAAACCTGCAACTTCTCTAATAAAAAAAAATATTAAAAAAAAAAAAGTTAAGTTATGGGAGCACTTTAAGAACTACAGAGGAACCAAATGTCCCAAATGCAGCTGATGAAACAATTAGAGGGATATCAAGGATCTTCTGGGATTAAGCTTTCCTTTTCTATCACCCAAGGGAAAGGAAAACATGTCCATATATATCCTTGTACATGGATACTCATATTAAGTCATAATACCCCAAACTTTGAAGGACCCAATCATCCACCAAAAGAACATGAAAAAATAGTTTGTAATATACTCCTTCAATTTCAATGAACTCATTGATAAAAAATGAGGGAACTTTTGAGCCATGAAACAACAATAATGAATATTAAAACAATATTTTGAGCAAACTATGTAGACATCATAATGTAAATACCAATTTATTTCATTTCTATGAATTTCAAGATGTGGCAAAATGAACGTATGAGGATACAAAATCAGAATGAGGGTCAATATGTTGGGAAGTGGTTATTGTTTGAATCATATAGGGATTATTTTCCAGATTATCAGAAATGATTTTTATCTTGATAGGGTGATTGGATACTGTAGGGGAAGGGGATGAAAGGTTTGAAAAATGTGACATCATTCAGTTAAGATCAATACATTTAACCATATTTAAAGTTTACATCAATTTTAAACAAGCAATAAGAGAGAAAGAGAGAAGACTGCTCATAAAAGTATAATGCAGATAAGAATATTTTATTTTCAGTATCTTTCCCCACTGATCACCTAACTAATGAACAGCCAGGCTCTCAGTTTCTTGTGGATTCCAGGCAGAATGTTGGGGAGTTCTCTGGGGTTTGTTGTGGATACAGGTTTAGTGGGCAGAGTCCTGTAGTGGCATCAATACCATGGAGGGCCATGGAGGGCCTGTAGCACTCTGTGGAACTTGTCTTTTGGATGATTCTGAGGAAGTTTTGAGAGTTGGTGATAGAGCAAAATGACACTAGTGCATACCTCCCATTCCACAGCCTCCAGTGGGACTCAGCTATGTTTCAATCTTACTTCAGCATTTTGGTGGTCTCCTATTGATCAGACTTGAGCAGTCTACTAGAAGCTGACTTTATCTAAGAATGAAAAGAAGCTTGCAGACACACTAGCTACCCTGATTGAAAAGAAATGTCAATTTCTTGATAAAATGATTACTGTTCACAAGAGGTATGTAGAAACTAAGTCATCTTTAGGGTATGCTAGGGTAGTGAAAGCATCTTTAATAATGCATTGCTGATGAAGGAATTAACTTTGGTGGTCCTAGAACTAAAGGAAAAGAGATCCAGATGTTCCAAACAAGAAGGTGAGGTGAAGAAGATGCTAAAAGCACTGGAGTCCAAAGAAGAGGTCATGTGAACCAACCCAGCACCAGGCCTTTTCCAAATTCAGTGTGTCTGGAAACCCTTCCACTCTCTGATGGTCCCTCCTCCAGGAGGGGGCTGGGGTGGTCTTGAAGCAATACTGAACTTCTGCTCCACTCAGGCCTGCAGAGACAACAGGCTGGAATGATGCTTTCCAATTCCATCTTTGAGTTTTTGAGGTGAGTGGATCAAGGGAACACCCTCAGTGGCCTGGAGTTACTCTACCTTCACCTCCTGGACACACAAATGATTTTTTCCATGGTCAATTCCTACTTCAATCACACAGAGTTTGGACTTGAGGAACACACTGGAAATATGAGACTTTCTCTTTATAGAAACTCACTAGGAAAGAAACTACTACTACTGATGAGATTGTTCATATTTTTAAGAGACTACTTAAGAGACTTATGTATATGTTTATCCATCTTCATTTCTTTCTTTATAAATCTGTTTATATATTTATATTTTAATTTTTCATGTTAATCATAAGTATAAACTTTCTTTTTATGTTCTCATCTACATAATAGATATTTTGTCTATAATTTTAAGTTGTACAAATATACAATTCCGTCATGAGACTTAAAAGACAAAAGCATTACTAACTTGCAAGAGTATATTCACAATAAATTTAAGTTATAAATAAATGTAAATTTTACCTCAATATGTAATAGATGAAAAATAAAAAAAATAAGAGAAGTTGGCACACTTGGGAGAAAGGTAAACAGTATACTTACAAAGAATTTTATATATTTCAATGGTTTATTAAAAAATAATAAAGGACAAAGTTATATATTCACATGGAGATGTTTTTATTCCCATGTAAGAGTGCTTCATGGGAATGTGTTCTCTAAGCAGGAAGAAATCCCTCTTGCACAATATCAGGAAATCTCCACTGCCCATCCCTCACCACTCTCTCACTCTGCTTTCCATTTAAATGACACACCTCAAAGGAAACCTAAGGGAGCAACAAGAAACTCCTCTCCCAGGGAAACGGCTGGCATCCCTAAGATAATTTTGGGATATATAATGATCCTGTGGTACATGGTGAACAAAAACTGGGGGTTTCCAATGAGTACCAAGGAAAGCAGTAAGTGACACTCTGAGCATTTGAGTCATCCACATGACATGAACCAATAAAGCACCATGCTTTCTTCCCAAATAGAGAAATCAGGAGTTGGTTGTGGGGATAGATCAGTGTTGATAAGAAAATTCTTGTCACTGTGGAGCTGATAATTTAGGAAAGCAAGGAAGATTCAACAGGAAATTAAAGGGAATACATGGCATGTCAGGACATATTAAGGATGATGGAGAAGCAGCGTGAAGTTTTTGGAGAAAAGGGGGCTTGTGGAAATAGATGGCAGGCAAGCTCTATCTAAAGAGCTGATATTTGAGAAGTGAGAGTACCTGGCACAAGCACTGAAATATGAGTGACAAACATGAATAATGCTGCTATGAACATCAGTGTGCAGATGTCTATCTGTATCACTGCTCTCAGGTCTTCTGGACATATACTCACTATTTGTATTGCAGGGTCATGTGGCAAATCTATATTCAACTTCTTCAGGAACTTCTAAAATGTCCTCCACAGGGACTGTACCACTCTGCATTCCTACCAAGAGGGATTAACGGTTCCTATTTCTTCACATCCTCTCCAACACATGTAGTTTTCTGTCTTTTTAATAGTGACCAAACTAATAGGTGTGAAATGATATCTCACTATAGTTTTGACTTCAGTTCACTAATCATTAATGATAAACATTTTTTCATGGTTTTTTTTTTTTTCCATTTCTGTTTCTTCTTTTGGCAAACGTCTATTGAAATCTTTTGCCTATTTTTAAATTAGGTTTTTGTCTTTTTATTGTTGAGTTTTAACATTTCTTTATATATCCTGGCTATTAAACCTGTATCAGATATGTGATTTTCAAATATTTTCTTCCACTGAGTCTGCTGCCTTTCCACTCTTTTGACAAAGTTCTGTGAGGTGCAAAAGTGTTTAATTTTGAGTAGGTCCCATTTATCTATTTTTTCTACTGTTGCTTGAGTTTTGGGTGTAAGATCCAAGAAACCACAACCTATCATAAGGTCTTTAAAATGTCTCCCTGCATTTTCTTTTAGTAGTTTTATATTCCTGGCTTTTCTATTTCAGTCTTTGGCCCATTTTGACTTGATTCTTGTATAGTGAGTGAGATAGGGGCCCTCTTTCATTCTTTTGGTTATAGGTATCCAGTTCTCAGCAGCATTTGTTGAAAAGACTGTTTTATCCTGTTAAAATGGACTTGGTAGGCTTGTCAAGAAGCAGTTGACCATAGAGGTGAGGGTTTATTTCTGGACTCTCAATTCTATTCCATGGATTGATGTGTCTTTCTTTATGCCAGTATCATGGTGTTTTGACCAGTGTATCTTTGTAATATGTTTCAGGCCTGCCAGTGAAATTCCTCCCATGTTGCTCTTCTTTTTTTAGAATGTTTTTGGCTATCCAGGAACCAATGAATTTGAATAATTGCCTTTTCTATTTCTGTAATGGAGGCTGTTGGAATTTTGATTGATGTTGCATTTAATCTATAAATCAGTTTGGGTAGGATTGACATCTTCATGATATTTACCTTCCAATCCATAAACACAGAATGTCTTTCCATTTCTTTAGGTCTTCATTGATTTTTTTTTTAGCATTGTTTTGTGGTTTTCTGCATATAGGTCCCATACTTCTTTGATAAATTGATTCCTAGGTAATTGAGTCTTTTTGATACTAATGTAAATGGAAGTTTTCCCCTGATTTCATCCTCAGATTTTTCAATACCAGTGTACAAAAATATTACTGTTTGATATTTATCTTGTATCCTGCCAATTTGCTGAACTCATTTATTAGCTCAAGGAGCTTTGTTATAGACATTTCATAATTTTCTAAATATAGGATCATGTCATCTGCAAATAGTGGGAGTTTTACTTCCTAATTTCCTATTTGAATGCCTTTATTTCTTTTTCATGTTTAATTACCCTAGCTAAAACTTAAAATACAATGTTGAATAACAAGGGTATCAGTGGGTAACTTTGTCTTTTTCCTTATTTTAGAGGGAAAGTTTCAACATTTCCCCATTGAGTACAATGTTGGCTGTGGGGTTTTCATGTATGCCTTTTATCATATTGAGGTATTTTCCTTCTATTCCTACGTTTTGAAGTGTTAATCAACAAAGGATGCTGGATTTTATCAAATGCCTTTTCTGCATTCCTGTGGTTTTATCCTTCAATTTGTTAATGTGGTATATTACGTTGATTGTTTTCTTATAGTGAACCTGCCTTGCAGGCTAGGAATAAATCCCACGTGACTGTGATGTATAAGTCTTTTGATATGCTGTTGGATTGGATTTGCAGGTATTTTGTTGAGAATTTTTTTTTTTAAGATTTTATTTATTTATTCATTTATCCCCCCCTTGCTGCTTGTGCTCGCTGGGTCAGCTAACCATGCCGTGCGGGCGGGCTTGCCTTCACCAGGAGGCCCCGGGAACCAAACCCGGGGCCTCCCATATGGTAAATGGGAGCCCTACTGATTGAGCCACAGCCGCTTCCCTGTTGAGAATTTTTGCATCTATGCACTTTGGAGAGATTGGCCTATAATTTTCTTTTCTTGTAGTGCCTTTATATGGCTTTTGTATTAGGATGATGTTGGCTTCATAAAATGTGTTGTGTAGTTTTACCTTCTCTTCAATTTTTTGGAAAAGTTGGAACAGGATTCATGTTAATTCTTTTCAAAATGCTTGGTAGAATTCACTTATGAATCCATCTGCTCCTGGACTTTTCTTTGTTGGGAGATTTTTGATGATGGATTCAGTTTCTTTAAATGTGAATAGCTTCTTAAGTTCTTGTATTTTTTGTAACATCAGTGTAGGTTGTTGGTGCACTTCTAGGAATATGTCCATTTCTTCTAGGTTGTTTAGTTTATTGGCATACAGTTTCTCATAATATCCTCTTATGATACTTTTTATTTCTGTGGGGTCAGTCATAACTTCCCCTCTTTCATTTCTGATTGTATTTATTTGCATCTTCTCTCTTTTTTCATTGTTAATCTACCTAAGGATTTGTCATTTTTATTGATCTTCTCAAAAACCAGCTTTTGGTTTTGCAAATTTTTCTCTAATTGTTGTTGCTGTTGTTCTCAATTTGAAATATTCCTGCTCTAATCTTTATTATTTTTTTCCTTATACTTGCTTTGAAATTGGTTTCTTGTTCTTTTTCTAGTTTCTCCATTTCAGTTAAATCTTCAAGTTTTGCTCTTTCTTTCTTTTTTTTTTTTTTTTTTTTTTTACTATAGGCGTTTAGGGCTATCAATTTCCCACTTGAGTGACTTCATATGAATGTATCCCATAAGTTTGGATAAGTGGTGTTCTTATCTTCATGTTTCTCAATATATTTACTGCTTTCACTTGCATTTTTTTCTTTAACCCACTGATTATTTAAAAACGTGTTGTTCAACCTCCATGCATTTGCAAATTTACCTCTTTCCTGTTTATTACTGATTTCCAGTTCATCCCTTTATGATCTGAAAAATGCTTTGTATATTTTCAATCTTTTTATATTTATAAAGGGCTCCATTTTGCCCTAACATGTGGCCTAACCTGGAGAAAGAGCCATGGGCACTTGAGAGGAATGTATATATTGCTAGCATTGGATGCATCATTCTGTATGTCTCTAAGGTCTATCTCCTTTATCATATTGCTCAAGTTCTCTGCTTCCTTGTTGATCTTCTATTTAGTTGTATTATATAATGATGTGAGTGGTGTGTTGAAGTCTCCAATGATTATTGTAGAAATGTCTATTTCTCCCTTCAGTTTTGCCAGAGTTTGCCTTAAGTATTTTGGGGCACCTTGGTTAGGTGCATAGACATTCATGACTGATGTATCTTCCTAGTGGATTGTCTCATATTAATATATAATGGTCTTCTGTATCGCTTATAACTTTTATTCATTTAAAGTCTGTTTTCTCTGATATTAGTATAGCTAAACCTGCTCTTTTTTGGTTAGTCTTTGGGTGGAGTATCTTTTTCCACTTTCATCTGTTTCATATCCTGGGTCTATTAAACCTAGGATATGAAACAGCATATGGAAGGCTGTAAACAGCATATGAAGGCTCATTTTTTAATGCAATCTCTCCACCTATATCTTTTGATAGGTGACTTTAATCCATTCACATTCAGTCATATTACTGTAAATGAATTATTTCCTTCCATCATTGTATTCTTTGATTTTCATATGTCATAACATATTTTCATCTTTTTGCTCTTTTGTTTATCCTTTCTGCTGTTCTTTCTTCTGTACTCTCCTCCAAGTCTCTCTCTCCTGTGTTTTTCTTCCAGGCCCTGCAAAGGTGGATACTTTTTATGAACTCTCTTAGTTCTGTTTGTTTGTGAATATTTGAAACTCACCTTCATATTTGAAGAAAAATTTTGCTGGATAAAGAATTCTCAGCTGGAATTTCTTCTCTTTTGGTATCCTAAATATATCATAGTACTGTCTTCTTGCCTCCATCATTTCTGAAGAGAAGTCCACACTAAGTCTTACTGGGCATCCCTTGTATGTGGTGGTTTGTTTCCACCTTGCTGTTTTCAGAATTTGCTCTTTATCTTTGATGTTTGACATTCTGAGTCATATGTATATTGGAGTAGGTCTATTCAGATTTATTCTGATTGGGGGGCAGTGTACTTCTTGGACATGTAAGTTCATTTCTCTCATGAGAGTTGGGAAATTTTCAGCAATTATTTCCTCAAATACACTCTCTGCCCCTTTTCCATCCCCTTGTCCTTCTGGAACTCCCATGACACATATATTGTTGCAATTCATATTGTCATTCAACTCCCTGAGCCCCTGCTCAATTTTTTCCATTCTTTTATCTCTGTTCTTTTCTCTCTTCAATTCAGCTATTTTTTCTTCAGTATCACTTATTCTTTCTTCTCCCATTTTGAGCCTGCTGTTGTGTGCCTCTAATATGTTTTGATCTCACCTATTTAGTCTTTCATTCCTATAGGCCCTGTTACTTTCCTATTCAGGTATTCAGATTCTTCTTTCATTCATACATGAACATATATAAATATGAAGTGTAGAGTAAAACTTGTGACTTTCTAATGTAAAGAGGCATAACATCCTACAGGGGTCCCATGAAGGAGTTCAATTAAAGGCCATGACTTGTGATACAAAGCAGACCACCTTCATATGTGTGGGACACATCTCTACTCTCAAGATACTAAGATGAAAGCTGGTACAAGCCTGGTGGAGAAGCATTCTGTGCTTCAAGGAATGTATCTAGTTTATGTCAGATAATGATTAACAACGTCTGTTTTACATGCAGGAATGTAAAGAGAACTGAACCTTTAACTAAAGTCTTGCTGATTTTAGTAATGTGTAACCAGTCACGTATCTATTACCTTTGCACATATGCACACGTATTTTCTTTGTTCTAAAGCTAAATAAAAGCCATGATGTTTTATGCAGTGGCACTCTCCTCCCCTTGGGTGGAGGGTCCCTTGACTCCAGCTATCTCTTGTTTCTTTTCTCATCTGGGGCACCATTTTCACAGACCTATTTCCTGAACATCTACATTTGGTGCCCAAACAGGGATGTGAAATACAACTTTTCTTTAGGTCAGTGCATAGTGGACCAAGGAGCTCCTGACAAGTGTTTTTCAAAAAAAAAAAAAAAAAAGGTAAGTTACATCTTTGGGATCATCAGGGAAATGGGGAATCAGCAGTTGAATTTTGAAGAGTACTGTAGAGTGTTAAAAACTTAAATAGCACTGATGTAACTATTAAATCCTCGGCTTCTGAGGAAATTTTTCTCTTGTACAGAAACATTGTTATTGGTTTCAGCCACAAGGGCAGAATATTTTAAATCTGAAACAATGGAACTTAATAATGAAAGCTTTAAAAAGGGCTTATCAAAAGGGAGAGATAATTCCCATACATGTATGGTTTTTTGTGTAGCCTTATTTCTGTTGCTCTTGAACCATTACAATCAGATGAACATTAAGATAACAAACAGGATACTGCTATCACTGGACTGATAGCAGAACAAACTGATGTTGATTTTAATGAAAATATATATTAAAAAATTCATGAAGAGCCAAAAACAGATAAACTCATATCTAATAAAAGGGAAGAAAAGAAAAAGGGAGTTTATGGAACTTTTCCAGTGTTCGTTATGCCTCTGCTCCAAAAGATGATTTATTGTCTTTTGAACCCACGCCTGAGCCTCCTAAGGTATCTGCTGATCCATTTTTTATGACATTTGATAATCACCCTCCAAAAGTTTCTATTTTTGTGCTGGCACCATCCTCTTCAATTATGAAAAGCATAGCACAGGGAAGTAGAGAAGGAGATTCAGAGGCTATGCAACTTTTTTCTGCTTTTCCAATAACAGTTACTCAAATTCTAGTAGATGCTCAAAATCCCCAAGGAGGTGTACAATTTGAGCATGCTCTTTTTCCTTTAAAACTATCAAAGAATTAAAACAAGCATGTACTCAATATGGTATAAATTCTCCTTATACTCAAGGATTGGTGCAAGGAATGCCACAAGCATACAGATTGATACCCTGGGATTGGGATTTGTTAGCTTGAGCTGTTCCTAATTTGGCAGAATTTTTACAATTTAAAACCTGGTGGGCTGATGAAGCTAATATTGTAGCACGACAAAATCAACAGCAAAACCCACTAGTGCCCGTTACTGCTGAACAAATATTAGGAATATGTCAATGGACTGGAGTTCCACATCAAACACAATATGATGATGTTGCCATTGTACAAGTTCGATTGTGCTGCCCAGCCACCTGGAGATGGATCTCCACCCCTGGACAGACTGTACATTCATTTTCAAAAGTTGTTCAAGGAAATACTGAACCCTATGCTGAATTTGTAGTGAGGCTGGCAGACATAGTTAACAAGACAGTAACTCAATCTGATCTTAGAGAAATGCTTATTCAAATGTTAGCTTTTGATAATGCCAACAGTGAGTGTAAAAAGGCTTTATGTTCAATTAAGGCAACTGGAGGTACTTTACAGGATTATATAAAGGCATGCCAAGACATTGGATCTAATGCATATAACATGAAACTTCTTGTGGCTGCTATAAAGGGACGTAGTCCTATGGTTAATAATATAAATTGCTTTAAATGTGGGAAACCAAGTCATATGAAAAAAGATTGCCAAACCAAAACTAGTGTTAGATCTCCATCTAGTGGCAAAAAGAGATCAATACCAAATTATGTGTGTCCGGTATGCCAGAAAGGGATACACTGAGCCAATGAATGCCGTTCTAGATACCATAAGAATGGCAGTCTCATTAATAAATTGGGAAACTTCCAAGCAGGCCTTGCTTAGGGCCCTCGGACAAACAATATTGGCACATTTCCCAGCTTAGCTCAAATCTACCCAGTCAACAACAGAGCAGCTCACTCAGGCATGTAACAGAGTTAAAGCACTAACCAAAGTTAGTGCAGCTGTCAGTCTTCCCTCAGCTGAAACTAAGCTTATTACTCCTTCACTAGGTATACAAAAAATAAGGACAGGAATTAAAGTGCCTATCCCAAAAAATAATGTAGGTTTCATTATTGGCTGTAGCAGTCTTATGACCAAAAGTGTTTTAGTGCAAACTGGGATCATTGACTCCGACTTTGATGGAGAAATTTGTGTATTAATACAAACTTTAACTCCCTATCAAACTGAATCGGGAGATTGTATAGCTCAGCTTCTTTTATTACCATATCATAAACCTCAATCTTGGCCTATAATACGTACAGGAGGATTTGGTTCCACTGGGCATAAAGATTATTGGCAAACAGCAATTGGAGATGAAAGGCCTGAAATTACCATAAAAACAAATGGAAAGATATTTTTAGGATTAGTGGATAACAGGGCTGATGTCTCTATCATTGCTAAACCATATTGGCCACAAGTTTGGACTTTACAAAAGGTACCTACAGTTTTCACTGGCATTGGCACAATGACAGATGTTTATCAAAGTACTCAGATATTTAAGGTAGAAGGTCCGGAGGGATAAGAGGATTCTCTGCAACCTTATGTTCTGGATGTAGGACTTAATTTATGGGGAAGAGACTTATTATACCAATGGGAAGCTTATTTGAATATTCCTCATGTTTCTGATACAGCTAAACATCTTATTACTCATATGCAATATGCTCTCCCTTCCCGACCTGAGACATGACTTATTGGAGACTACCATGGCCTAGGATATTCAAATTTAGAGTAGGGGCTACTATTGCAAAGGGCTTCATATTACCTTTAAAATGGCTAACAACCAAACCTATCTGGGTTGAACAGTGGCCCCTTCCAAAAGAAAAGTTAGAAGCACTGAAAGGATTAGTAGATGAGCAGTTAATGGCAGGGCATATTGAACCCTCTATTAGTCCATGGAATTCTCCAGTTTTTGTAATTAAAAAGAAATCTGGCAAATGGTGCATTTATTTGTTAATAAATTAACAAAGTTATTCAACCTGTGGGATCTTTACAGCCTGGTTTGCCATCCCCAGCTATGATTCCACAAAATTGGCATATTGTTATTATTGATCTGAAAGATTGTTTCTTTACTATTCCTCTCAATCCAAGTGATAGAAGAAAATTTGCATTTACTATTCCTTCTATTAATCACTCAGCTCCTACTGAACGATATCATTGGAAAGTTCTACCTCAGGGAATGATGAACAGTCCTATATTATGTCAATCCTTTGTTTGCATTCCATTACAAATTTTATGAAAACAATTTCCCAACGTGATGATTATTCATTATATGGATGATATTCTTTTTGCCACCGAGAAAACTTTTGAGCTGAAACAACTATTTCAGCTGGCTAAAGAAATTCTTCCTCAATATGGGTTACAAATAGCAGAAGAAAAAATTCAAAAACAAGCTCCTTTTCAATATTTGGGCCATACTATTAACGGAAATATTATAACTCCACAAAAGGTCCAGTTTTGAACTGATCATTTATATACTTTCAACGATTTTCAAAAATTCCTGGGTGATATTAATTCGTTATGACTTACTTTAGAAATTCCAACTTATGCTTTAACTAATCTTTTCAATACTCTAACAGGAGACTTTTGACTTAAATAGCACTCACATTTTAAGCCCAGAAGGAAAAAAGGAGTTAAAATGGTTGTAAAAAGAGTACAAAATAGCCAACTAACAAGGATAAATATAAATCTTCCAGTTTCACTTTTAATATTTCCATCTTGCCATTCCCCTACTGGGATACTTTGGCAAGAGGAGGACATAACAGAATGGATATTCTTACCCAACAAAGATACAAAAAACTTCATACTTATCCTGGAAAAATTACAGCAATAATATCAAAAGACTGTATTTGCCTGAGACAGCTTATGGCTAGAGATCCTGATAAAATCATACTGGACCTTACAAAGCAAGAGCTTTCTCAGCTCTGGCAGTTCAGTAACTCTTGGCAAGTGGCCTTAGGAGATTTTATTGGAACAATTGATAATCATTTCCCAAATTCAAAATTTTTACAGGTTTTAAAACATACTTCATGGATTCTTCCTAAGGTTGTCAAAAAACAACCACTCTCTGCTGCACTTACTTGCTACAGTGATGGCAGCAGTAATGGAAATGCAAGCTATTAATAACCCTTCAGCTCCAGCTGTTGATGTTAATCCTTCAGTTCCAGCTACAGACATTGATGTGCCTAAAGAGACTTCCCTTAACCCGCCATTTGCCCCAGCATTTAACCCTCAGTCAAGTTCCCTAAACCCCTTTTTTGAGCCATCTTTAGATCCTCCTAAAGTATCTATGAAAATTCCTTTACCACAGACTGCATTCATGAAAAGCATAGCAGAAGCAAGTAAAGCAGGTGATCCTGAAGCTTTGCAGCTTCTTTCAGGTTGCAGAACCTCTTTTAACTGTGGAAAGGCTGATCATTATCAAAAGGATTGTAAAAAGCAGCCCTCTCCAACAGAACCGCCTGTTCAAAATTCACAATGGATTAATGTTAATTTCGCCCCCACAATTCTCGGCAAATTTAGGCCACCTAGAGAAGTGCCAGCCTGGACTTTGCTACTACCAAAAAATTAATACTTGAGAAACAAAATAAAGTCTGTCTAATCAATTCAGGAGCAAAAGGGATTATTCAAAAAATTTTAGTAAGATTAATATTAGAAAGATCTAGCATTAGTTGCAGGGGCATCACTATTCTGCCAAAGAGTCAACTAAAATAAGGAAAACATTCCAGCAGCAACTTTGTTGTGCTGTGGGATGATAGAGGCTAATAAAATTAAACCAATGGAAAAGTAAGAAAACTTAGCAATACAGTTTCCAGAAAAATTCTCAAAAGCAGTAAAATCAAAGATGTATGTTTCTATTGATGTGTTGTAACTTGTTTTGTGTTTGTCTGTTTGTTCAGTGTCAGTATATATTTTGTTACCTCCAGATGATACTATTAAACTGATAAATGAAAATTATTATAAGAGCTCTATTCAAATGGCCAAAATTAAATAAGTGCTTATATTAATAACTAAATATATGTATTAATTTAAAATAATAAAAATAGTTATGATCAAATTAAATCATTATTCTAACAAGTTTGTTTAATGTTGATGGTAATTGTATGTTGTCAGAAGTTTGCTTGGAAACAGTTTCCAAAATCACTGTGGTAACTTAAGTATGGAAGGTATATATAGAATGTGCTTTTATTATTAAGGAAAAAGAAGTAATTTTATCCTAAAATAAAATGACTAGTTATTAAAAAAAAAGGTAAAGTTTTATTCTTTCTTAAATTTTCTCAAGTCATTAATCTGTTTTAGTAAAAGTTTACACAGAGATTTTCTCCTGAATAATCAGTATGCAAAAAAGAAAGTCTGTTTTATCAAAGTAGCTTTTTATACTTTAACCTTATCATTTCCTTGAAGAAACAAGTTTTATCACTTTTAAAAGAACATAATGTTTAAACCTGTTTTCTCAAAAAGTAGCTTTTTATTTCAAACTGTTACAAATGACTTGGTCTGTTACCTAGAAAAAGATAAAATACTAAAAATAGTTAAGTTCATGTGATATATTATAAGTTGAGTGAAGTATTTAAAACTGTTGTACAATTAAAAGAAATATTCTAATTTTATGACAATTAAAGCTTTATGAATAAAGAGTTCAAAGTATATAAAATTCCTGAAAATTTAATAATGTTTCAGTATAATATTAAATAAAAGATTAATGTCATTAATCATAATTTTATTTTAAAATATGATAATAATGTGTCACAAAAACTACCCCTCTGCCTAAAAATCAAAAGGCAGATGCTTTAACTTAAGTTTATCTGATTTACCCCACTTCTGCAAAACAAAACAGAACAAAACAAAACAAAAAAACTAAGTCTATAACTACAGAGAGAAAGCAGCCATTAAGGGTTGCCAGGGGTAGTGCATAATAGTAAATTATAGCAAATTAAAATAACATCATTGCATTGTGCAGCAGTCCCAAATATTACCAGTTTGTTACAAAAAATTAATCTTAAACAAGTCAAGCCAGCCCACATTCCCCTTTCTGTAAAATACCCAACAATAAGTCAAGTTTATATTCAACATTGTGTTCTTCAGCCCCAATTCTAATTATAAGGTTAACAACAAAACCAATGCAGGTATTAAAATTACAAGTTAATGTATTGCCCCACAGCCCAAATAGGAAATAATAATTTGTTTTTACCTATGCCTCAAACTATCCAAAAAAAAGAAATTAAGGTCATTCTAATCATGCTACTAAAAATCTTAAATGCATAAAAGATAAAAGTTTATTCATTGGATGTCTGCTAGTTAAAAGTCTTTTTTGTTGTTGTTAGATAATCTACTGTAGTTATGAATTATGTATAACATACTTAAATAATAATCAAAACTTTAATGCACTACATTGCATACTTAAGTAATTTAATAACTTGTATGTTACACATAAATGTATTTTATTATATGTATATGTAAATCTTAACATTTTTCATATTTCAGGAAAAAAAAATGGAAACTAAAATAGTAAGCACATCAAGGATGTTTTGTAACAAATTTTAAAAGATAAAGTACACTTCAAAAGATGTTGTGTTCCTCCCTGGAGGAGCTGGCCACTCTCTCAGGGACTGATGCATAACCCTTAAAATATACTGCCCAAGGAGTGTTGTATTTCTTCCTGAGGAGGATGGACGCTTCCTCAGGAACTAGCAAAATACTCACCAGTTGGCATCTATAGTATCACATTCATTAAGCCTAAACACAGTCAATGAAAACTCTAGTATCAGTTGCTAATTCAACACTTCCCAGTTAAAAGCTAAATATTGGTAAGCATATATATATAAAACTGCTCTATTTACCTGTCATTCTGTAACTTTATTCAATATTAACTTAATCTTTTAATTAATTATGTTATTCATGCTTCTCACTCTAATTGTCAGTATAAGCTTATTAAACTAAATATACATATTAACATTTATCTTGTATCTATCCAGGACTCTAGCCAACAATAAGTCAAGTATATCAGTGTGTCCCCTGAGTTGGTAAGCATGTGAATGTATGTATACATATTATAAAAGTTAGGAATATAACAGTTAAACCCCTGTTTATAAACAATCCTTCACTTATTTTATATACTTTCAATTATTAACAAAAATACATTAGCTAAATATCAATAAAATGTCCTGTCACAAGAAGTGTTCAATGCACCCACCATTTGTCAATATTATATCTTTAAAGCTTTATGCCTTACTCATTCTGCCTTCCCACAAGCATGTATTTACCTGCATTGCAGCCCCCTCAAAAACACTTTTAACACAACTCTTAAACATCTCCAATATTCTCTTACCCAATCAAATAACTCCAAAGGTCAAGCTATTGTTGAAAAAATCAATCCTTACTAAAATTAATGTTGCAGAAACAAAAAGGGGGAGATGGAGGAGAATATGCTAAAGACAAACTATCTAGAGCATGGCTTACCTTAAATTTTCTTAATAGACAACAAATTTCTAATACCACAGCAGCAGAAAGACAATGGGAAGTTAATAAAAAGAATGAAAATGAAAAAATGCAGACAACTGATATATTGGGAAAATGAAACAACCAATTAATGGGGAAAAGGAGAGGTAAAAATTTGGGGCCGAAGTTTTGCTCTTATCATTACAGAAACAGGAGAACAGCAGTGGATCCCCTCCAGAAGAATCAAGCCTAGACTTGAGGATGCTGCTGAAACTTAAACTATGGTCATGGTGGTTTCACATTGGATTAATTATAGGTAGAGTATTAGGTCAAGGTAAGACACCATATCATACTTACACTTATTGGGCATTCATTACCAACCCACCTTTTTTAGAGCTGTTAACTTGGGCCAATGAGTCTTACCCATTTTATCTTAATCAATCTCAGCATTTTCTGGGACCTATAGACTTACAGCTACCCTTAAAGCCAAAAGAAGAAGGGAAATTTGTAGAAAATTTAACTTTACCTTTTATAGACTGCCCTCTTTGTATTGGACATGGTTCCGCATGCATGCAACCTCAAAATCGCAGTTTTTAACAGAGAAAAAATCAAACTCAAATTTATATTCTCATTTTCCCATCTCTGAACATCAACAGGAAGAGAGATGGATCTTCAAATTTGACAAAATGTTAAAAATGGTAGATCTGAGTATGAGAAGCAGGAATGCATGTTGGTACTCTTTATTTTTGCAATTGTCTTGTAAGTTAGAAATTATTTTGATAATGTTAAAGAAAAAATAGAGAGAAAAGGAAATGAGAAGGTAATTAAAATGGTACACTACAAAGTATCAATTAAAAACATTAACCAAAAATGCATGTAGAAAAAAAAAATACATGTAAAATGGGAAGTAGATGTGGCTCAAGCAATTGGGCTCCTGTCTACCATACAGGAAATCCAAGGGCCTCCTGGTGAAGGCAAGCAGGCCCTCGTGGGGAGCTGGCCTGAGCAGAGAGCTGGCCCAAGTGGAGTGCTGGCCCAAGCAGAGTGCTGGCCCACACGGTGTGCCAGGCCATGTGGAGTGCTTGCACATCAAGATGATGCAACAAAAAGAGACACTGAAGAGATACAATAAGAGATGGAGCTGACCAGGGAGGTGAGGTAGTGCAAGAGATTTAGTGCCTCTCTCCCATTCCAGAGGACCAAGGATTGGTTCCTGGTGCTGCCTAAAGAGAAGATAAGCAGACACAGAAGAACACATAGTGAACGGACACAGAGAGCAGACAACAAGTGCAAAACAATGGGGGGGGGGATAAATAAATAAATTTTTATTTAAAAAAAATTGTAAAAAACAAGTAAAGTGTCAATTTTAATTCTTTTGTTGTAAGAAATTTAATACATTAAGCCAGTCTCTGATTTAATTATTTAGTTTAATATGTTTTCATTTAAGTAATTACTTCAATGAACCAGAGTTTAGCATGAATAAATGATTATATGACCATTTATTGCCTATAAGAGACCCAATTAATTTTTTTTAGGAAGTACCAGGGATTAAACCTGGGGCCTTGTGCATGGGAAGCAGGTGCGCAACCACTGAGCTACCCCTGCTCCCCGACACCCACTTTAGATCCAAAAGCCCAGAGAGGTTGAAAGTGAAAAAATGGGATACAGTACTGAAATATTGCATGCAAATAATAATTAAAAAAGAATTAGGCTCACTGGAGTAATAGCAGATAAAATTAAAACAAACATTATTACAAAAGACAAAGAAGAATTTATATATCCATAAAAAGGTCAATATATCAGGAACATATAAAAATTATAAACATATATAAAAAGAACAACAGAACACTTAAATATAGAGAGGGAAAAAATGACAACTTTGAAAGGAGAAAATCAGATCTATCATAATAGTGGGAGAATTTAATTTCCCACTTCCACAAATGAATAGAAAAACTAAACAGATGATCAGTAAGGAAATAGAGGACATGAACAATACTATAAGCCAACGAGATCCGTAGAATATATTCTCCTCAAGTACACATGGACCATTCCCAGAAGACCATATGTTACCCCACAACATACATAAAAACACTGAAACCATAAGTATCTTCTATAACCAAAGCGGAATGATACTAAAAATCAATAACAGAAGGGAAATTAGAAAGGTTCACAAATATGTGGCAAATGAACAACACACATGAATTGATGGTTCACAGATGAAATCATGGGGGGACTTAGAAAACACTTTGAGATAAACAAAAATAAATACACAGCATATCAAAACATACAGGATGCACTGAAAACATTGATAATAGAGAAATTTATAGCAAAAAAAACCTATATTAATAAAGAATAACCATCTCAAAGAATAACATAATTTTACATCTTAAGGGAACACACAAAGAAGTGCAAAGTAAACCCAAAGCTGGTAGAAGCAAGGAAATACAGATTAGAGCAGAGAGGAATGAGACAATAGAAAAACAATAGAATTGACACAATTAAAAGTTGGTTCTGCAAAAATATCAACAAATTTGAAAATCCTATAGGTAGATGGATAAAGAATAAAGGAAAGAAGAATCAATTCACTAAATTTAGTAATGAAATTGGTGACACTTCTAAATTGGATTTTAAAAGTGCACTTTAAACAATTGTGCCCCAATGGATTAGATATCTTGGACAACATGGACCAATTCCTAGAAACGTACCTTGCCTTGTTTGTAATGTTTACTCTTAAAACTTCCTTGCTCTGAAGAAAAACACTTTAGGGCATATTTTTTAAATTATATTTTAGATAATCATGTATTGTATTTTTTACATTACTCCTGTTTTTATGTTACCCTTTGTCTTTCCAGTCTGGCCATTTTGCAGTGAAGTTTTGATGTCCTTGAGTCAGGAATGTGTCAGTGAATGAAATTACACAGGCAAATCAATCAATCAATCATCTGCCCTGTGGTTTTTAAATTTGGTTTAGAAGAGTTTTTAAAGTGAAAATGACATTATTAACTTGTATACCTAGTATCAAAGGACTTCATTTGTTCAGGTGGGACAAACCTTTAAGATTTAACTGGGCAAAGTCTTCAAAGATTTGCTTGGGATATGATTTGGATTAATGGGAAAATGTACAAAATTGAATCAACAGAAACTGTACTTTGCAGAAACTGAGAGCAAAATGAACTGCAGGCAATTGGTTTGGACTGGACTGCAGAGGGCAGCAGAAAGAAGTATTCAGGATGTGAAGGCCATGGTAAGGCCTGTAGTCCTTGTACTAAGGACAGTGGGAAAGTATCAACAAAGCTAAAAATGAGATATTTATGTCCAAGACAGGCATTTAGGTTTAGGATGCCTAACGTAAGGACAAAAGAGTACAGCAACAGAAAATTTAAGAGGGTACTGGTTAATTTTAAATATTGAATGATGGATGCCCATAAGACTTGATAAAAGAAATGGGACCAGTGACATGGCATGTAATTTGGAAAATGAAGTCAGGAATAATTTAACTCCTTTTCCCTGAATTCCACCTACACAAAATACAGATGATTTAGTTCGGGCCTCACTAAATAAACTTAAGGGGATCTAACTAGCGCAATCTGGGACAATTTGTGCATTAAAATAAATAATGGTAATGGGTGAGAACATATTGAAAAAAAATTGAATACATCAGTCTGTAACTTTATAACAAATAAACAGGAGTCAAGCAAGTTCTTTGTAAGGCAGAAAGCCAAATAAGGAATATAGGAGCTGTGTTGGAAACGGGAAAAAGTCACCATTTGACAACCATCAGAGTGGTGGTTGATTCAGATGAGTGGTTGAGGGTGGAGGATTGATGGGGACTAAGATGTTGATATCAGAATATGTCCTCATAAAATGTCATTCATTATAGAGTGAAAACATGTTTTTGCATATGGAGGAACCTGACAGAAATTTCATCGGGTTATCAAGTTCACATCACCAGTGGGTGAGGCAAGTGAATCTCCTATCTCTCCTGATGGGCTGCACTCCTAACTCTCCTGATGGGCTGAACATAGGGCCTAAATCTCAAGATGAAACTCTGGGCAGACCCAGGCTGTGGTCATTTGTGCTCCTTAAATATGTCAAAGATGTGAAAATGAAAGAACCTTTTAGGGGGAGTTCCATGTTGAAGTTGACAAGAAAAAAGTTGACAGGAAAAATAGATATTTTTGAGAGTTTGGGACAGTGGATAAAAGTTGAAGGGGACAGTGAATGGGAGTACAGCATTGAAGCAAAGCTTATTTCCTGATTTGGGATTTCCTAGGAGAACAATATATATACACAGGAGTATTTTTGTGAAATGTTTGCTAGTGGGAAAATGTGGTAAAATTAAAACAACTGAGGAAACAAATGGGAAAAATTAGTGAAGGGATCATGAGTTCTTTCTACCTACTCCTGCAATTTTTTTTTTTAGGAGGTACCAGGGATTGAACTCAGGATCTCATACATGGGAAGCAGGAGCTCAACCACTGAGCTAAACCCACTCCTCTTCAAATTTTTATACATAAGATATTTCAAATTAAATGACTTTTAAAAACACCAATGTTGCTACCATGGTACTAAAGTATTGAGGACAAATCTACTAAATGCAGTTCAACCAAAGTTGTGAAAGCAATCCACCTCTTAAGGGCCTGGATTTTATTAAGGAGGAAATGGGTCATTATTATATTAATGGCACTATGTCTTTAGTGTCCTAAATGATTTGGGGTGTTTGTGGAAACAGCAAGATATTTGTATTCCAGTTTCTTATAGGAACTCCTTCCAGTGCTGCATGCTGTGAAGACTAACTACCCTTTATCCCAGGTTGAAATAAATGGAGAAGGACATTATATAAACTCCCTTCTTCAAGCCATGGGCATGTTACTCCAATATTTCTTAGGCTCATTCTTTATGGATTCAAAAAGTATCTCAGACCTTAGTTCAGATATTCTGTACTTGGCTTTTGTTAGTCTGCACGTATGTCTTTCAGGGATCTTCTGCTCTATCTCTTTTCCCTTCAGGAGTCTCTTGGGAGACATTATGGAATATGGGGACATGAGGTAATGACTTGATTGCAGCAGTGATTTGTAAGGTGGAGAAGTGTTGGGGGTTATGAAATGCTGGAACTTATCTTTATGGGCCAAACTGGGAGAAGAGCAAATGTAATCAGGCTACTTCATGCACAAGTTAACATTGATTGATTGTTTTTGTAATATCAGACAGACCTAATGTATATATGGTATCAAATGAAGAAATATACTATGCTAACATAAAAAACTTCTCATTGAAAATAGATTACAAATATTTATGCAACTTTTTAGTGTGACATGATATACAGAATAAAGAAAAATTAGTTACTAAATCTCAACCACAAAAAAAAAAAACCTCAAAATATACAAGGGTGGATGGTAATTAGGCCTATCCACCTCAGTTTATTTCATTAATATAAAATTTAACTAGACATATGAATGCATTTTCAAATTGAAAGTAGAAAAAGTAAAATTTAAAGAATTTGAAAAAGTTATATCACCATTTCAAATATTACACCTCAGCCACTTGGTAGCCACCACTGCAGCTGCCCTTAAAGAACTGGGGGAGGATGGTGGCCCACCAGGCTGGTGGCAGACAATGCAGTGGCGATGTCCATAAGCCAAGCAAGTGCCATGGTGGCAGGGCAGGGCCCCATAAGTGGCAGGTCATTTGAGGTTTAAGCCTCTCTCAGCATCCAGATTTTGAGCTGGCAAGGCCCTCAGTGAACTGATGCTTCGGTAAAGTATGTCTCCTAAAATATTACCCGAGAAAGTAGAGAATTAGCTACATGGGAACAGAACAGAAGCTCAAAGTTCTGCGCTTACTATTTAGGAAAGAAGCCACAACGCAGGTCCCTCCTCAGCCTCAGGAGAAGAGGAGACCATTTCCTCAAAGATGAGTCCTAGGGCCATGGGCACCTCCTCCGTGGGTCCCGCGGGAATGAAGACTTTGACTTTCCTGGGGCGGCTGTTCAGGGTCCCAGATGAAGGTGAAGCATTTCTGGTGGGGTTTCCTCAGAAAAGGCAGTTTCGCACACCCCCTGCATGGCGGTGGGACACAGCGCAGGAAGCTCCATCTCAGCTTTGAGGTGAAAATGTGCCCCACCCCACACCTACCCTGCCCTGTGGCTTAATCAGTAAGATTGTGTTTGGAGTATTCAGTGCCAGGAGACTGAGCCTGGGTGAAGTGGAATCCTCAGCACAGTGAACATTGAAGGTTCTGAACAAAGGTCCCACAGAAGAAGCAGAATTCTTGGAGTCTCCATCTCAGGCCCAGACTTCTGGATGATGGCAGGATAAAGCTCCTAGTGCAGCACAAAGCCTGTATGTGACTTCCCAACTGACTCAGCTTAGTCAGAGTCCTCCCTCCCTCCATTGTACAAACCCTCTGGCCTACCCAGTCAGTAGATATCCACAGTTTATTGGTGTATTTATTGGGGCTCAAGGAAGTTGGCCTGTCCAGGAGCTCACTGCCACCTGCAAGTTTCGCAGGCCCAGAACAGTGTACCCAGCAGCTCAGGGTGCACAGAGATGCAGGGTTCACAGAAGCCCAGCAGGGGGGCTGCCCATGCTTTGACTACCTTCAGTCTGAGCTCAAAAGTTTCCTAGAGAATATCCAATATAAAACCTGGTCTCAGCAGGTAAGTAACCCATATGTTGAAGCAAAAATCCTTCCCACATTTTTCTTTTTTTTCCCTGCATTCATCACTTCAATCATTATTAGAGCATTTTCATTATTTCAGTAATAATAAACAAAAAAACAAACAGGAAAATTCTTCACCTCTCAATCTCTCTGTTTCTCCTCCTGTACATAGCTGCTATGTCTGGCTATTCTTGCACAATTATTTATTTATTTATTAAGCAGCTTTATTGAGATATATTCACAAACCATATGATCCATCTAAAGAGTATAATCAATGGCTTTTAGCATAATCACAATATTGTGCAATCATCATCACAAAAAAAATTAGAATTATTTTATTCCCCAAAGATAAAAACTCCACATACCTTAGTATGCCTCCCCTAGCCCCAAATAACCACTAAACAAATTTCATTTTCATAAGTTGATTTCTATTACAGTTTATATAAATGTAATCATAAAATACGTTACACAATATATCTACATCATAGTAATGCATTTGTCCTTTTGTGTCTGTCTTGCTTCACCTAACATAATGTCCTCCAGGTTCACCCATGTTGTCATATGCTATTCGACTTCATTTCTTCTTACAGCTGCATAATATTCCGTCATGTGACTGCACCACATTTTGTTTATTCACTCACTGGCTGATTGACACCTGGGTCATTTCAAACTTTTGGCAATCATGAATAATGCTGCTATGAACTTAGGTGTGCAGATGTCTGTTTGTGTCACTGCTCTCAGTTCTACTGGGTATGTACCCAGTAGTGATATTGCAGGGTCATGTGGTAAATCTATATGCAAATTCTTTTAGGAGTTGCCAAACAGTCCTCCACAGTGGCTGTTCCATTCTGCATTAACACCAACAGTGAATAAGTGTTCCCATCTCTCCACATCCTCTCCAACACTTATGATTGTTTGCCTTTTTAATAGTGGCCATTCTGATAAGTGTGAAATGATATCTCATTGTTGTTTTGATTTCAAAATAATTTCTCCCTTTGAGTTGGCTGCCTTTTCAACCTTTTGATAGAGTCTTATGTGGTGCAAAAGTCATTAATTATGGGGAGGTCCTATTTATCTATTTTTGTTGTTGTTGTTGCATAAGTTTTGGGTGTAAGGCCCAAGAAGTCACCACCTACCACAAAGTCTTTAAGATGTTTCCCTATTTTCCTCTAGTAGTTTTATGGTCCTGGCTTTTCTATTTATGTCTTTGATCCATTTTGAGTTGATTCTTGTATAGGGAGTGTGATAGGGATCCTCTTTTGCTCTTTGGGTTATAGATATCCAGTTCTCCCAGCACCATTTGTTGAAGAGACTGTTTTGTTCCATTAACAAGGACTCAGAAGGTTGTGAAAAGCCAGCTGACCATATAGGTGAGGGTTTATTTCCAGACTATCAATTCTATCCCGCTCACCAATGTGTCTATCTTTATGCCAGTACCATGTTTTCTTGACCACTGTAGCTTTGTAATACGTTTCAAGGTCAGGCAGTGAAATTCCTCCCATGTTGCTCTTCTTTTTTAGCATGCTTTTACTATCTGGGTGCACTTTCCATTCCAAATGAATTTGGCAATTGCCTTTTCTATTTCTGTAAAGTAGGCTGTTGGAATTTTGATTGGTATTGCATTGAATCTAGAAATCAGTTTGGATAGTGTATTAATTTGGCAGTTTGATTTGGTTATGAACTCCAAAAATAGATATTGGCAATCATGCATAATGCTGCTATGAACTTAGTCTGTTCATCTGGACATGATTAATTATGATTAGGGAATTGACTCAGCCATGTCAGCAGGGCATTGAGCCCTGCCCCTTGGTGGGTGGGGTCTCAAAGATAAAAGACATGGCAAAGGACAGCGTTGGAGTTTTGAGTTGGGTTTTGATGTTGGAGCCCAGGGAGGCAAGCAGACAGAGGAGCTTGGTCATGAGGAAGGAGAGAAGGCCCTGTTTGGCAACTCCTAAAAGAATTTGCATATAGTTTAGAAGGATAGAGATGAGCCATTCACCTGATAGTCTACAGCTGGCCTTGTGGACAAAATAGAGGAGCTGAGCTCAGAGAGAAATGGAACCCCGTTAAGAGAGGAACCCAAGAAGCCTAAACCCTGGCAGATGTCAGCAGCTGTCTTGCTCCAGCAAGTGGCCATAGACTTTGGTGAGGGAAGTCACTTATGCTTTATGGCCTGGTAACTGTTGGCTTCTACCCCAAATAAATACCCTTTGTAAAACCAATCAATTTCTGGTGTTTTGCATCAGCACCCCTTTGGCTGACTAATACAGAATTTGGTACCAAGGAGTGGAGAAGTGCTTTTGCAATTACCAAAATGTTGCAATGGTTTTATAAATGGGTAAGGGATGTTTTTTGAAGGAATTGTGAGATGCTTGATGGAAAAGGCCTAGGTTGCTTTGCAGAGACTGTTCATAGCAATATGGAGACTAAAGTTGTTTTTGATAAGGCCTTAGAATGAAATAATTGTGAAAAGGTTGCTAAAGAGACTTTTCATGAGACCTTAGAAGTAAATTAAATTATTATCGGAAACTGGAGGAAAGGCGATCCATGTTTTAAAGTGGCAGAGAACTTAGCAAGATTAACTCCTGGTGTTATATGGAAGACATAATTTGAAAATGGTGAACCTGAGAATTTAGCTGAAGAACTTTCCAAGGTAAACTCGGAGAATGCAGCTTGGCTTCTCCTTGCAGCTTATAGCAAAATGCTAGATGAGCAGGATAAAGCTCAGGACTGAATTATTGGGCACAAAGAAAAAAGAAAGATTGTGATATGAAATTCCAAGCCTCTGGAAATCAAGCTCCCAGATGATAGTGCCCCATTTGAAAACTTAACTAAACTTGGAACTTGTAAATCAGGAATGAAGATGCAGTTATCTCAGAAAGACTTGTGGAAAAATCTTACTGTCTGATGGCTTGAACCCCTGCTTCTTGAATGCTAAACCAACAATGTGTTTGAGAGTTCTGTATGAACAAAACCACTGTCCGCTTGGAATAAAAGTGACATGAAAAGGAAAGATTGAAGGAGAAAGAGTTTTAGGAAAAAAAAAATGCAAGCTGAGATCTGGAATTAAGACATCACCTTGGGCCAAGAAAGGAACCCCACTCATGTGTGCAGAGAGGGTGAGTTTGCCCCTGCAGTTGAAGAAGGTGGATATTCCCACTTTATGCTCTAGGAGAATTTTGCCACCCCAGGGTACAGAGAGGGTGGAGCACATTCCTCAAGGAATAGGGCAGTTAAGGTCAGCATCCCATAGTTCTGAGAGGGGTGTGCCTGTCCCCCATGGATTAGGGAAGGCCAGGTGGTCAACTCATTGCTCTGAGAGGGTTGAGCATGTAAGCCAAAAGTTAGGGGGAATGTTGGCTTCACCTCACTGTACTAGGGGTCTAAGACTCTAACCCAAAGATTGGGTAAAGTGTGGCAATTACCCCAATGCTCTTGGAGGGTTAGGTCTAGAGCTAGGTCGACTACCAGATGCTTGATGAGGGTGGAACCAAGAAAATGGCCATTGGGCAAGCCTGTGGAAAGGGTGGGTCCCCTCGTGACCCCAGGAAGAAGAAACCATTGTCTTAATAATGGCTCTCAGACTTTGACATCTAATGAAGTATGTCCTGCAGGTTTACTGAACTGTAGAGGTCCTGACTCATGTTTCCCTCCCAATTTCTCCTTATGATTAAGAAAATGTTTATCCTTTGTCTTTCCATTTGTGTATTGGAAGCAGTTAAATGGTTTTGTAAGTTTCAGAGGTCTACAGCAGACTGGACTTTGCCTCAAGATGAACTGAATTTCTTTAAACTGATTGTGATATGATTTTGTACTTGCATTGTTACTGATTTAAGGCTTTTTGAATATTGTAATGTATTTTTGGAATTCAGAGGGTGTTGCAGTTGAGCAGTTTGATGTAATTATGAATTCCAAAAATATAATTGGATCATGCCTGTAAACTGATCTGTTAATCTGGGCATGATTAAGTTATGATTAGGGCGTTGACTGGGCCATGTCAGTAGGGCATTGAGCCCCACCCATTGGTGGGTGGTGAATCAAATATAAAAGGCATGGTAAGAATAGTGTTGAAGCAGTTTTTGAGAAGCAGTTTTGATGTTGGAAAGAAGGCCCCAGGAGAAGAGAAGTGAGCCATTCACCTCATTGCCTACAGCTGATGTTGTGGAGGAAACAGGGGCTAAGCCCGGAGAGAAACACAGCCCTGGGAAGAGAGGAACCCAAGAAGCCTGAAAAACGTTGGCAGCTGTCTTGCTCCAACACGTGGCAATGGACTGTGGTGAGAGAAGAAACAATGCTTTATGGCCCTGTATCTATGGACTTCTACCCCAAATAAATACCCTTAATAAAGACCAACCCATTTTTTGTATTTCACATTAGCACCCTTTTGGCTGACTAATATAGAAGGTGAAGTGTACCAGTTTGGCAGTTTGATATAGTTAAGAATTCCAAAAGTAGGTAATGCATTATACTTGTACACTGGTCTGTTCATTTGGACATGATTAAGTTATGATTAGGACATTGCCTGGGTCATGTCAGTAGGGTATTGAGCCCCACCCCTTGGTGGGTGGGGTCTCAAAGATAAAAGACATGGCAAAGGACAGATTTGGAGTTCTGATGTTGGAGTTTTGATGCTGGGGCCCGGGGAGGTGAGCTTGGTCATGAGGAAGGAGAGAAGGCACCAGGATAGAGATGATCCATTCTCCTGATAGTCTACAGCTGGCCTTATTGAGATAGGCAAAGCCTAAGGACCCTTATAGTCTATAGCTGACCTTGTGGAGGAAATAGAGGAGAAGAGTCTGGAGAGCAATGGAGCCCCGGAAAAAGAGAAACCCAAGAAGCCTAAACCCTGGCAGATGTTGGCAGCTGTCTTGCTCCAACACGTGGCCATAGGCTGGTGAGGGAAAAAACTTATGCTTTATGGCCTGGTAGCTGTTGGCTTCTACCCCAAATAAATACCCTTTATAAAAAACAACTGATTTCTGGTATTTTGTATCAGCACCCCTTTGGCTGACTGATACAGGTAGGATTGACATCTTCATGATATTTAGTCTCCCAACCCAGGAACACAGAATGTCTTTCCATTTGTTTAGGTCTTCATTGATTTTTCTTAGCATTATTTTGTAGTTTTTTGCACATAGGTTCTGTACTTCTTTGGACAAATTGATTCCTAGGTATTTGAGCCTTTTTGTTGCTATTGTAAGTGGAATTTTTTCCCTAATTTCCTCCTCAGATTTTTCAATAATACACTACAAAAGCATTACAGAATTTTGTTTGTTGATCTTGTATCCTGCAACTTTGCTGAACTCATTTATTAGCTCAAGTAGCTTTTCATAGACATTTCAGAATTTTCTAAATATAGGATCATGTCATCTTCAAATAGAGTTTTACTTCCTCTTTTACTAGTTGGATGCCTTTAAATTTTTTGTCTAATTGCTTTACCTAGAACTTCTAATAAAATGTTCAGTAACAATGGTGACAATGGGCATCTTTGTCTTGTTCCCAATCTTACAGGGAAAGTTTTCAACTTTCCCCATTGAGTGCAGAAATGGCTGTGGGTTTTCATATATGCCTTTATCATATCAAGGCATTTTCCTTCAATTCCTATCTTTTGAAGTGTTTTTATCAAGAAAGGATGGTGGATTCTGTCAAATGCTCTTTTGCATTGATTGAGATGTTCATGAGGGTTTTTTCCTTCTATTTGTTAATGTGATATATGACATTAATTGATTTTCTTATATTAAACCAGCCCTGCATACCAGGAATAAATCCCACTTCATTGTGATGTATGTCATTTGGTATGCTGTTGGATTTGATTTACAAGTATTTTCTTAATATTTTTTTTGTGTCTATGTTCATTAGAGAGATTGTTCTATAATTATCTTTTCTTATAGTGTGTTTATCTGGCTTTGCTATTAGGGTCACGGCTTCATAATATGTGTTGAGTAATTTTCCCTCCTCTTCAAATTTTTGGAAGAGTTTAAACAGGATTGGTGTTAATTCTTTTTGAAATGTTTGGTAGAATTCACCTATGAAGCCATCTGGTCCTGGACTTTTCTTTGTTGGGATATTATTGATGACTGATTCAATCTATTTAAGTGTGATTGGTGGAAAGTGGATGTGGCTCAACCAGTTGAGCATCTGCTTACCATATTGGAGATCCTGGGCTTTTGTCCTGGTTCCTCCTAAAGAACACAAGCAGATAGCTGCACCAACCAAATACAACCAGATACCCCCACCAAGTACAATGAGAGCTAGGCATCACATCCCACCTCAATGAGCTGATACCCAAATGAGCAGATGCCACAGGTCAGCAAACACCACAGCCCATGGGAAGTGGGTGGGGCTCAGGCCCTTGGGCATTGGGCTCCCATATCAGAGGTCCCAGGTTTGGTTCCCAGTGCCTCCTGGTGAAGGTGAGCAAACAATGAGTAGACAGACAATGAGAAGCATCAGAGGAAGGGATAAATGAAAAAATAAATGTGTTTGGTTTGTTAAGTTCTTGTATTTCTTGTAGCATCAGTGTAGGTTGTTTGTGCATTTCTAGGAATTTGTCCTTTTCATCTAGATTGTTTAGTTCATTGGCATTCAGTTTCTCATAATAGCCTCTTATGATCCATTTTCAAATTTAAAAGAAAAAAAATTAAAGATACTTAGATTACATAAATATTACACTAAAATAGGGATTTCCATATACCCCATCCCCACACCTCCCACAGCCTCCCACATAAATTTCCTTCATTAGAGTGGCACATTCATTGCAACTGATAAATGCATCTTGGGGCATTACCACTGAACACTGGTCATAGTTCACATTGTATTGTACACTCTCTTCCGCAGAGTTCTGCATGTTATGGGATGATATAAAATAGCCTATATCTGTCATTGCAATGTCCCAAGTCCCAAAAAAGCCTTCTATTACAACTCATTTACCCTCTCCTGGCCCCCAGATCCTCCAGTGGCCACTGCTTCCTCATCAATGTTGTAATTTCTTCCATTGCTGGAATCACAATATGTCTATAGTAGAACACCAGTAAGTCCACTCTAGTCCATAATTCATTCCCCAATCCTGAGGGAGTGTGATGTCCACTCCACCTCTAATTGATAGGGGGTTTTCATCCCATACAGCCAATGGATGAGACTCTCTTGCTTGCAGTTGTAGGCTCTCTCGTTTCCTTGGTATGGTGGTTGTCAATCCTCAACTTCTTGTTAGTTGTCCTGGATGAGTCCAATGAACTGGAGAGTAGCTGTTGCAACTCTGCTGAGGCTCCGGGCCCAGCTGGCACATGGACAGCCCAAAGATTCCAGTCTCTTGGATATACACCTACAAACTCCAGCACCAAATATAGGTTTAAATAGGAGGGACACTTGAGCCATATGTAGGGAAGGCATAATTGAGTCCAACTCTGTCACTCTCAGGAGCACAAACTCCAAAGTAGGGACCACTGGCAAGGCACCAAACTCTGGAGCTATCTGCCCTGACCATAGGGCCTGGGTGTCTTCAGAGGCCTCAGGAGCCCTACTATTTGGGGGTTGTATTCACTTAGGCAGTGTAAGAGAGCCTGATGATATGTGCATAAGTGTTATCTCTGGGATGATCTCCCGACCAACTTTAAAGTCTCTAAGTCATATAAACTCATTTTTCTTTCCCATTTCCCCCTTTTATTTGAGGTCTTTTTCCAGTTGCTTTGCTACTTGCTGCTTGGTAGTAATCCCTTGGTGCCATGGAGGCTCATCCCTGGGAGTCATGTCCCACAATGGGGGGAAGGTAATGCATTTATATCCTGAGTTTCACTTAGAGAGAGGCCAGATTTGAGCAACAAGGAGGCAACTCTTAGGCACCCCACAAACTAGGCTAAGTTTCAATTTCAAGAGCAAAGCCTTATAAGCATAGACATAATATCAAGGGCCCCTCAATGGATCATTGTCCTTCACCAGTCATTGCCCATGCACTTGGAGTCTGTTGCTGCTCCATTAGAGAATGTGGCAGAGCTCTCCAGGATGGGAATTCAATATTCTATCGGTGATTGTGTGAGTCTCCACCCACTGTGACAATGCCCCATGAACATTTGGACATATTCATATACCTTATATGTATGCCCAGGTGAACTTCCTCCCATGTATTCCCCATCACTTACACCCCACACCAATGATCTCCTGCCCCAGTTGTAACCCTTCTGTGATCCAAAGTTTCTTCAAAAATGTAGCCAATGTAATAGCCAAATATGGGGCGGGGGTGAATATGGGAATACCTATATTTTTTGGGTAACATTTATGAAATCTAAATATCTTTTAAAAAATAAATGTTATTTTTAAAAAATAGCCAAATACAATTAATAGGAAAATGAAATAATAATGGTGGATATAAAAATAAGAAATAAAATACATAAAATTTTTAAAAAATTAAATTAAATTAAAAGATTGGGATATTAAAAATAATGAAAAATATTTTAAAATTCTTTTGACATTTTTGCCTTTCATCATTGTAATATCTGGTGTCCTGTATGTACAGGGACATGTTCTTCCAGTCATTTCCCAGTGTCTTATTTTTTTCATTTTGTTTTCAAAGAAATTTTAGGTCACAGTAAAGTCACATACAGAATACAGGGGAATACCATATACCCAACATCCTCCCCTTTTTCCCCTTTCTGTACAAATACTTTTTATATATGGATGGTACCTTTGCTACGACTGATATACAAATAGTGAAATATACTTACTAACCCATGGTCAGTGGTTTACACTATGGTTTACACTTTTATAAATTTTGATGATATTTAACATGGCCTGTGTCCATCATTGCAAGATCATGTAGAACACTTCCTTTGCCCACTAAACACCTCCTATTCCATCTATTCTATTCCTCCCTCCCTTCCCCCAGGGCCCATGGCAATCCCCCAGCTTCACTCCTCAGATGACAAGATTCATAGTTACTTGCAACAACACTGAGGTATTGACACCCTGGTTTGTCCTCACCTATTAGGAACTACCCATGCTTTCGAGAGACTCCCACTCCTCTATTTGTGAACATATCAGTCCTCCCCAGGATGGGAGTCCAACCTCTTCCTACTCATTGTGTGGGTCTTCACCCACTGATACAACACATTATGACACAATGATCACTCAAACACTCCCTAGAAGCCTGCTCCAAGTGTGCTCTGTCCCAAATACCCCCCATCCAACACCCTAAACCAGTAACCCTTCCTTGTCTTATTGCCATAAGAGTGTTTCCAACTTTGTGCTTTCAACCACATACCCACCAATCCCCAGTGTTCACCTGGTCACTTTCCCAACACTTCCCCCAGTTCCCTGGACCTTCCAACCCACCCTCCCCAATCCACCCACCTGTCAAACCTTCACACCCAGCCCAATAATATCACTACCTTCCTGTCATATCCCTTCAATGTGCAACTACACACTTTCACTTTATCATAGATTACATCCACGTGGGCATTGGTTCACAATTTTCTTCTCCCTTTCTATTTCCTGTATACCTATCTTCCAGACAATAGCTCTCTGAGTTATTCATATCAGTGCTTAATTCATATCAGTGAGGTCATGTGCTATTCATCCTTCAATGCCTGGGCTGCTTCACTCCACATAAGGTCCTCAAGATTCATCCAGGTTATCCCATGTGTTAGCACTGTATTCTTTCTTACACTTAAGTAATATTCCATTGTGTGTATATATCACATTTTCATCTGTTGATAGGCATTTGGGTTGATTCCACCTTTTGGCAATAGTGAATAATTCCACTATGAACATTGATGTGCATATATCTGTTCGTATCTTTGCTTTCAATTCTTCGGGGAATTGAAGAGTCATTGCTGGATCATATGGCACTTCTATAGTTAGTTTTTTGAGGAACCACCAAACAGTTCTCCACAATGGCTGGATCATTCTACATTCCCACCAGCAGTGGATGAGGGTTTCCATTACTCCACATCCTCTCCAACACTTATAGTCCTCTATTTTTTAATAGCCGCCAGTCTAATAGCTGTAAGATGGTATCTCATTGTAGTTTTCATTTGCATTTCCCTAATAGCTGGTGATGTTGAGCATCTTTTCATGTGTTTTTAGCCATTTGTATTTCTTCCTTGGAGACATGTCTTTTCAAGTCAATTGCTCATTTTTTAAATGGGTTGTTTGCCTTTTAATTTTTGAGGTTTAAGATTTCTTTATATATGCTGCATATTAGACTCCTATCAGATATATCATTGCCAAATATTTTCTCCCATTGGATAAGCTGCCTTTTTTACTTTCTTGATAACCTACTTTGAGGTATAAAAGTTTTTAATTTTGAGGAGATCCCATTTATCTATTTTTTTTATTTTGCTACTTGTGCTTTGGCTGTGAAGTTCATGAAAGCATTTCTTATTACAATGTCCTGTAGATACTTCCCTATATTATCTTCCAAGGTCTTTATGGTCTTGGATCCTATCTTCAGATCTTTGATCAATCTTGAGTTGATTTTTACACAAGGTGTGAGATTGTGTTCCTCCTTCATTCTTTTGTATAAGGATATCCAGTTCCCCAAGCACCATTTGTTGAAGAGGCCATTCTGCCCCAATTGAGTGGGCTTGGTGGCCTTGTTGAATATCAGATGGCTGCATATGTAAGGATCTATATCAGAACTCTCAATTTGGTTTCATTCATTAGTATGACTATCCTTGTGCTGATACCATGTCGTTTGACAGTGGTCAAAACTACTGTAGCTTTGTAGTATGTTTTAAAGTGTGATTCCTCCAATTTCATTTTTGTTTTTCAACGTGTCTTTGGCTATTTGGGGCATCTTACCCTTCAAAAAATTTAGTAGTTAGTTTTTCCAATTCAGTGAAAAATGCTATGTTGATTTTTATTGGGATTGCATTAAATCTGTAGATTAGTTTGGGTAGGATAGACATCTTAATGATGTTTTGTCCTCCTATCCATGAACAGGGAATATTCTTCCATTTATTTGTCTTCTTTGATTTCCTTTAATAGTGTTGTGTAGTTTTCTGTGTATTAGTCATTTATATATTTATTTAAATTTATTCCTAGGTATTTGATTATATTCATTACTATTGTAAATGGGATTTTTTTCTTGATTTCCTCCTCATTTGTTCATTATTGGTGAACAGAAATGCTACTGATTTTTGAGAATTGATCTTATAGCCTGTGACTTTAATGGGCTTATTTAAAGCTCTAGGAGCTTTGTTGTAGATTTCTCAGGGCTTTCTATGTATGGGATCATGTCACCTGCAAATAGTGAAATTATTACTTCTTCCTTTTCAATGTAGTTACCTTTTATATCTTTTTCTTGCCTCAGTGCTCAAGCAAGTACTTCTAAGACAATGTTAAATAGGAGCAGTGATAGTGTGCATTCTTGTCTGGTTCCCAATCTCAGAGGGAATGCTTTTAGGATTTCACCATTGTATATGATATTAGCTGTGGCTTTTTCATATATGCCATTTATCATGTTCAGAAAATTTCCTTCTATTCCTACCGTTTGCAGTGTTTTTATCAGGAAAGGGTGCTGTATTATGTTGAATGCTTTTTCTGCATCTATAGAGATGATAATGTGATTTTTTTTTCTTTTGATCTGTTTATGTGGTGTGTTACAATGATTTATTTTCTTATGTTGAACCATCCTTGCATACCCTGGATGAAACTCACTTGGTCATGTTGTATAAATCATTATATGTGTTGAATAGGATTAGCAAGTGTTTTGTTGAGAATTTTAGCATCTAGGTTCATTATAGAGATTGGTCTGTAATTTTCTTTTCTTGTGGCATCTTTGGCTCTGTATTAGGGTAATGTTGGCATCATAGAATGAGTTAAGCAATGTCCCTCCTGGTTCTATTTTATGTAGATTTTAAGCAAGATTGGTGTTAGTTCTTTCCAGAATTTTTGGTAGAATTCACCTGTGAATCCATCTGGTCCTGGGCTCTTATTAGTTGGGAGATTTTTTGATGACTGATTCTATTTCTTTACTTGTAATTGGTTTGTTGAGGTCATCAGTTTCTTTTTTCATCAATGTAGGCTGCTTGTGAGTTTCTAGGAATTTGTCCATATCCTCTAAATTATCCTTCGTGTTGGCTTATAATTTTTCAAAGTATACTCTTATGATACTCATTATTTCTGAGGGATCAGTGGTGATATCTCCTTCCTCATTTATTTTGTGCATTTGCATCTTCTCTCTTTTTTCTTTGTCAGTCTAGCTATGGGTTTGTCAATTTTATTGATCTTCCCGAAGCACCAGCTTTTGGTTTTATTTTTTCTAGTGCTTTCTTATCTCTATTTCATTTATTTCTGCTCTACTATTTGTTATTTTCTTCTTTCTACTTCCTTTGGGGTTAGTTTGTTGTACTTTTTTCTAATTCCTCCATGTGTACGGTGATGTCTTTGATTTTAGTTCTTTCTTCTTTTTTGATATATGCATTTATGGCTATGAATTTCCCTCTCAGTACAGCTCTTGTTGCATCCCATTGGTGTTGATATGTTGTGTTGTCATTTTCATTCGTTTCAAGGTAGTTACTGATTTTGCTTGAGATTTCCTCCTTGACCCTCCATTTGTCTAAGTGTGTGTTGTTTAACTTTCATATCTTTGTGCCTAATCTGGTTCTCTGGCCTTTTAGTGATTTCCAGCTTCATTTCATTGTGGTCAGAGAAATTACTTTGTATAATCTTAATCTTTCTGAATTCATTGAGAATTTTTCTGTGGCCTAGCATGTAGGCTATCTTGGAAAATGATCCATGTTCACTTGAGAAGAATGTATATCCTGCTGTATTTGGGTGTAGTGTTCTGTTTATATCTATTAGAGTCACATGCTCCAATGTATTATTCAAAGTCTTTGATCCTTTATTGATTCCCTATCAAGATGTTCTGTCTAATGGTGATAAAGGTGTATTAAACTCCCACACTATTTCTCCGCTTAGTTTTTCCTGTGTTTGCCTCCTGTATTTTGAGGTGCTCCAGTTAATTGAAAAAATATTTATGATTGTTCTTTCTTCTTGAAAGATTACCCCTTTTACTAATATATAGTGTCCATCTTTGTCTCTTACAATAGTTTTGCATTTAAAGTCTATTTTGCTCAATATTAGTATAGCTATTCCCACACTTTTTGGTTATTGTTTACTTGTAAGATTATTTTCCAGCCATTCACTTTCAGGCTCTTTGAACACTTGGGTCTAATGTGGGTTTCTTGTAGACAACATATAGATGGGTCATATTTCTTTACCCATTCTCCCTATCTGTGTCTCTTGACTTGTAAGTTTAATCCATTCACATTCAGTTTTATTACTATTAAGGAATTACTTACCTCAGCCATATTTCCTTTGGGTTTATGTATGTCATATGTTGTTTTGATTTCTCTGTTTTATTTTTTAGTTGTTCTTACTCTCTCATCCAACTCTCTGTCTCCTGTTTTTTCCTTTTGGCCCTTTAGTATTTCTTTAAGGGCAGATTTCTTATTGGCATACTCTTTTAATTTCTGTTTATCTGTGAATATTTTGAACTCTCTATCATTTTTGAATGCCAGCTTTGCTGGATAGAGAATTCTTGGCATGAATTTTTTTCTTTTAGTACCTTAACTATTTCATACCACTGCCTTCCTGCTTCCATTGTTTCAGGTGAGAAATAAGCACTTTATCTTATTGAGCTTCCCTTATATGTGATGGTTCTCTTTTCTCTTGCTGCTTTCATTATTTTTTCTTTGTCCTGAGCATTGGACAGTTTGCTGAGTATATATCTTGGATTAGGCCTGTTGGGATTTATACTGTTTGGGGTGAGCTGTGCTTCCTGGACACATGCATCCATCTCAATAGGGTTGGGAATTTTTCAGCTATTATTTCCTCCAACACTCCTTCTGTCCCCTTTCCCTTTTCTTCTTCTTCTGGGATGCATATATTTGTGTGTTTTATGTTTTCATTCAAATCCCTAAGTCCCTGCTGGATTTTATTTCTCTTTTTACCTATCTGTTCTACTATCTGTTTGATTTCAGATGTAATGTCTTCCACATCATTAATTCTTTACTCTGCCTGTTCACATCTGTTGTTATGTGCTTCCAGTTTCTTTTTTATTTCTTTGAATGTGCCACTCATCACCATCATATCCGTTATCTTTTTATGTATGCTTATAATTTCTATAGTATGTTCTCCCATAGTCTTCTTAATATCCTTAATCTCTTCCCTCACTTGATTAAGTTGGTCCATGATATTTGTTTGGACAGCTTTGATTAATTGTTTGATGTTTTGCATCTCTTCTTGGTTTTTAGTTTGTTCATTGGACTGGGCCATGTCTTCCTGTTTCTTAGTATGGGTTGTAATTTTTTGTTGCTGTCTGGTCATATTTTTACCTTAATGTGTTTCTTCAGTTGATTAGCTTCTCTTTACTCTAGATTTTTATTTAATTTCTGTTTTGTGTGTGTGTTAAGTTTTCTCTTTGACACTTTGTTCTTCTTATTCTATTTCCTTGCTCTTGTCTATGGTCCCTTGAAGGAAAAAGAGAAAGAGGAGAAAGAGAAAGAGAAAGAGGTAAGAAAAGTAAAAGGATAATAGTAATAATAATAGTAATTATTAGAATAGGAACCATGTAAGACCTTGGAAAATGAATATTTAACTCATGTAAGCAGTGTAGAGTAATAGGAATAAAAAAGTAGAGTACCAACAATGAAATGGGAAACTGAATAGAGAAGGATATATAGAATTAATTAAAAGGCCAGAATGATAAAAAGAGTTAATAAAAGAAAGAAAACAGGATAGATGAGATAGAAATAAAAAATATAAAAATTGAGGACTAAACAAAGACATGTAATGACAACAGTAAAAAGCAGAAGATAGAAAGATGAAGGAAGAAAAAGAGATAGGGTTGGTAGACAAAATCAGTATACACAGAAAAGGGGAAATCAAGGAAGAGGAAACACAGCAACCAAGAATCAAGCCAGCAGCTTAAAATTGAGGAATTTATCTTTTTGTCCAGCTCCCTCCAGATCAAGATCTTGAAGCCCCCTACTCTGTGGGTTCACAAAAAAGCTCACTCTGGCATGATCTTGCCCCCACTCAGCCATTTTTTGTGAGAGTGATCTGCCCATTTTCCTTTAAAAGAAAAAAAATTATGAGCAGTGAGAAGGAAATTGATAGGAAGACAAAAAGAATAATAGTAATAATAATAGTAAAAGGTAGGAGGTCAAACAGACAAGACCTAGGAAATTGGAAAATTAACATAAGTAAGAAGCACAGAGGAAAAAGATTAGGAAAGTGGAATAAAAACAATTAAACAAGAAACACAGTAGAGAAAATTATATACAATGAATTAAAAGGCTGGAATGACAAGAAGAGGGGAAAAGAAAAGTGAAAAAAGAGAAAAAAGTAAAAAAGAGTAAGTAAACAGAGAAAAGGAGAGAGAGAGGGAGAGATACAAACAAGAAAATCTGGAGGCCAAATAAAAGAGGTGGAATGAAAGAACAACAGAAAACAAAGATATAAAGATGAAGGAGTGAAAATAAATAGCATAGGTAGGGTAATTCAGTAATCAAAAAAAAAAAGAAACAGAGAAACAAAAGGAAGGGGATACAAAACAAGCAAGAAACAAGACTGCAGTGACTCATTTTAAAACAAGGAGACAGAAGAAAAAAGAAAGAAAGGGAAAACAACAACAACAACTGAAAAACAGCCTTCTCTCTTAAGACTCCTAAGGATCCACTCAGGTTGCTGGTGTTCCTCACTCACTCACTCACCTGCAGGCTGCCCTCTTCATATATTGAACTGGGTTTTAGTGAATAAAATAAGGGAAAGAAAAGAAAAGGAACCTTTTTTTTAAAAAAAATAAGAGATCCAAAAACAGCTAATAGAAAGAAAATGTCTATATGTTCCCTGTCATAAAGTTTCAGCTGAATGTCTGATAACCTGATGAATCACTTTTCACAGAAGAGCCAAGAATCAAACCAGAGACCTCATATATGGTAGGCAGGAATTCCTCCACTGAGCTACTCTGCCTCCTTGGGTTAACTAGCCTTTCAGAAGCTATCTGCCCCTTTTTCCTTTGGGGGGTTAGTTCCCCGGCAGTCAGCTGGAATGATGCTGATTGCCGCCTATCTTTGCCTCCTCTATGATGTAATTCTCTTTACCTAGGTGGCTGAGCGTGACCACCAGCCTGAGGAGATACTCTGCCCTCTCCTGTCAAATTGGGGCCCCTTCTGATATTCAAGGGGGCACTGATGGCTAAACTCACCTCCATGAAATCACTCTCCACCCTCCTAGATCCCTCTTCCTCACAGGTAAGCTGCTGACACACTCCCATTTGGAGCAGGGGGCCAGGGTCTCCACCTAGTCTGTCCAACCTGATGGGCGGGTATGTGTGCTGCTCCAGCTACCGAGGTAAACAACCCATGATTATTCCTGGCTCCCCTACCTGTCCAGTACCCTCCTGGATGACTCAGAGCACCTTCCCATGGAGGTAGACATCTGCTCAACTCTCAGTTAGATACAATTCTCCAGGTGTTTTACCCTCACTTAATATCTCTGAGGTGGGGGAAGGTAGACCTTCTGACAGTCCAGAGGTTTAATAACTCACAAAGCCACTTGTTTTGGCTTCTTTGTCTCTCTGACCCTCACTCTTCTGGGAGTTGTAAGAATCTTCCTGGTTTGCTGTGCCCAAAAGTTACTCCCCAAAGCAGCCTCTAGCTTTTTTTATTATTATTATTTTAAAGAGAGCTAAGTCTTATCTGCCTAACCCATTGGCCATGTTCCCCAAATTCCCCGGACTCCTTTTAAAACCTCTTAGCAATTGTAACTCTATTTTGTTTTATTTCTTTTAGCAACAGGATCCAGACTATTACAAAAGCAATTATAATACATTCACAATTTTGGTTGGACCAGTAGTATCACCCTCAAGCTGACTCAGGCAGACATTAAAGAGATCTTCCAGGGAAGCGGCTTTGGCTCAATCAGGAGGGCTCCCGTTTACCATATGGGAGGCCCCGGGTTCGGTTCCCAGGGCCTCCTGGTGAGGGCAAGCCCGCCTTCACGGCATGGTTAGCTGACCCAGCGAGCATAAGCAGCAAGGGGGGGATAAATGAATAAATAAATAAAATCTTAAAAAAAAAAAGAGAGATATTCCGTATGATCCAGCAATTCCACTGCTGGGTATATACCCAGAAGAACTGAAAACAAAAATACAAACAGATATATGCACACCAATGTTCATAG
>JAKSZT010000774.1:1352599-1449619 GCA_026826555.1 Tolypeutes matacus | reverse complement strand
TCTTCTAATGTATTGTTGAGTGCCTTAGTTTCTTTATTGATTCTCTGTCCAGATGTTCTGTCTAATGATGATAGTGGTGTGTTGAAGTCCCCTGCTATAATTGTAGAGGTATTTATTTCTCCTCTTAGTTTTTCCAGAGTTTGCCGCACATATTTTGAGGCACCTCGATTAGGTGCGTAAATGTTGATGATTGTTCTCTCTTCTTGAGAGATTACTCCTTTTACTAATATGTAGTGTCCATCTTTGTCTCTTACAATAGTTTTGCATTTAAAGTCTATTTTGTCTGATATTAGAATACCTACTCCTGCCCTTTTGTGGCTATTGTTAGCTTGTAAAATGGTTTTCCAGCCATTCACTTTCAGCCTCCTTGAATCTCTGGGTCGAAGGTGGGTTTCTTGTACACAGCATATAGATGGATCATATTTTCTTATCCATTCTGCCAATCTGTGTCTTTTGATTGGTGAATTTAATCCATTAACATTCAGTGTTATTACTCGTAACGAATTTCTTACTTCAGTCAATTTTTCTTTGGGTTAATGTATGTCATATGTTGTTTTGTTTCTCTTTTTGACTTTTCAGTTGTTTTTAAACTTTCCTCCAACTCTCTCTCCTTTGTTTTTTACTTTCAACTTGTAGATATTCCTTTAGTATTTCTTGAAGTGCTGGTTTCTTCTTGACATACTCTCTTAATTGCTGTTTGTCTGTGAATATTTTGAACTCTCCATCATTTTTGAATGCCAATTTTGCTGGATAGAGAATTCGTAGCTGGAAGTTATTTTCTTTTAGTACTTTGACTTTGTCATAGCACCGTCTTCTTGCCTCCATGGTTTCAGCTGAGAAATCAGCACTTAATCTTATTGTGCTTCCCTTGTATATGATGGTTCTCTTTTCTCTTGCTGCCTTGAGTATTTTCTCTTTGTCTTGAGCATTGGACAATTTGACAAGTATATCTCTTGGAGTTGGCCTGTTGGGATTTATACTATTTGGGGTGCGCCGTGATTCCTGGATCTGCACATCCATCTCTCTCAATAGAGTTGGGAAGTTTTCAGCCATAACTTCCTTCAACACTCCTTCTGTTCCCTTTCCCTTCTCTTCTCCTTCTGGGATGCCCATAATGCGTATGTTTGTGCGTCTTGCGTTATTGGTTAATTCCCTGAGACCACACTGGATTTTTTCTATCTTTTTGTCTATCTTTTCTACAATCTCTTTGATTTCAACTGTATTGTCTTCCATATCACTAATTATTTCCTCTGCCTGTTCAAATTTGCTGCCATGTGAGTCCAGCGTCTTTTTCATTTCTTGACTTGTGCCTATGTTCGCCATCATATCCATTACCTTTTTAGATGTGTTAGCTATTTCTTCAGTATGTTCTCTCAGTGTCTTCTTTATATCCTTAATCTCTTCCTTCAGTTCTTTAAGTTGGTTCATGATATTTGTTTGGATAGCTTTGATTAGTTGTTCGATGTACTGCATTGCTTCCTGGTTTTTATTTTGTGCAGTGGACTGGTCCATGTTTTCCAGTTTCTCAGAGTCATTTGTATTTTTCTGTTGCCCTCTGGTCATCATATTATCTTGATGGGTTTGTTCAGTTGATTAGCTTTTCTCTATGCTCTAGAATTTTATTTAGCTGTTGGTTCTGCGTGTGAGTTAAATTTTCTCTTTGGCAGTTTTTCTTCTTATTTTATTTCCTTGCTTCTTTCTATGTTCCCTTGAAGGCAAAAGGTTAGGGCCAGAGGAATCAAAAGATGTAAGGAAGGCAGAAGGATAATATAAATAATGAAAAAAGTTAGAAGAGGGGCAAAATGAGACTTACTGAGATGAATATTTAACTTGTGTAGGCAGTGTAGAGTACTAGGAAAAAATATGGAGTTCCTACAATGGACTGGGAAAACAAATGGAGGAATATACATATAGTGATTTAGAAGGCTAGAATTATGAGGAGGGAGAAAAATAGTAAAGAAAGGTCTGAAAGGAAAAAGTTAATACTAATAAAAAAAAAAAGAAAGAAAGAAAAATGAAGAAGAAGAAAACAAAATAGATGGGATAGAAATTGACACCCGTAAGTTGTGGGCCTATGAAAAAATGTTGTCTCTAAGAGCCACAACAGAAAACAGAAGGCAGAAACATGCAGGAAGGATAAGTGATAGTTTGTAATACAGAATCAATATATACAGCGAGTGGGAAATTACTGTATAAGAAGCCCAGCAAAGAAGCGACAAGCTGGCAGCACCTATTTAAAAATATATATACAAGGAAAAAGGAAGGGAGGAGGAAAAAGGGAATAATAGCAATAGACCAGAAAGTAACAGAGAGAAACCAAAGATCCACACAGTCAAGCAGTCAAACAGAGCTAAGGGGGGTCAATGATTCCCCTAGGGTCCACGTGGATCCTTCCTGCCTCCTTGTGTTTATCAATGAATTTCCCCACAGGGTTCTATATGCAGGTCCTGAAGCAGCTTTTAGCTATTAAACTAAATTAAAAAGAATTTATTTTTCATTTGTTGAGGTGACCTCACTTTTTTTTTTTTTTTTAATTTTTATTTTTTTAGCCAAATGCAGGACACAAAATAATTGCTCCTGTAGAGCAACCCCCTTATGGAAGGGACCCTAGCTGGGCCCGTGGAATTTAATCAAGCACGTCCCACTTTCCGGACTCCCCAGGTTAGCTGAAGCTCTGATGTTATTCAGTGAGGATTGCTAAAGACGGCGGATTCCGCCCCTTCTGGCGCCGAGCTCGAGCGTCACCGGGCTGCTCAGTAAATCAGTTTGAGTGCAGATTCGCATCTGCTCTCAGCCTAATGCTGCTTCATGTCGGCTTATCTGCTCCCCAAAGCTATGGAGCGGTGCAGGCAGCCAGATCGATGTCTAAAAATATAAAATACCCTTCCCTGTCTTCCAACAGAACCCTCCCTTTTTTGGGAAGTGTCCCTTCCTCCTGGCTCTGCAGCGGCCTGGGTTTTATCCCTGAGTGGCTAGGGAAGTCAGCTGCGTTTCCCGATCAAAACCCCCCCTCCAGTTCACCGGGTGCTGATTAGCTCATTTGCTCTGTTCACACAAGGTCCAAGGGGCGCCAGGCAGCCAGATCCCCAGAAAGTAAAACTTTTTCGCCCCGCCCGCGGCTCCAAATTGCCGTTTTATTTAATTTTTTTTTTTTTCCCTAACCGCGGGGCTCAGCCGCCTGTGCCAACCTCCACCGGGAGCCTCAAAACTCACGAAATCTCCACCGTTCGGTCCACGCCGCAAATCCACGCAAATAGATGTCCCAAGCTTCTCACTCCACACGTGCACAGCACAGCAATGGCTTTTAGTATAATCACAATGTGCCTTCATCACCAAAATATCTTTGAACAATTTCATTACACCATAAAGAAAAACTCCAACCCCTTAGGAGTCACCTCTCAATCCCTCTATCCATCAACAGTCCTACATAAACACTAATATAATTTCATCTTTATAAATTGATTTATCTGTACATATTAAATAAATGGAATCATACCATACATAGTAATTTGTGTCTGGTTTCTTTCAGTTAGCATAAAGTTTTTTCTGATATTTACATCTTGTAACATTAACATATATTTATTCAGTTTCAAAGAAAATCATTCTTTTATATGCAGAATTACCCATATTCATTTTTCATATGAGTTTTTGTTATGCTCTACAGTCCCATGTTACAGTTTTTAGCTTTCCTGTTAGTAATTTTATGGCCTTAGTCTTTCCCTTTCAACTACTGGCCTACTCATATAATAGCACTGCTAGTTACCTACACTATGATGTGCTTTCACCTTTTCTATTCATTTCCAAAAAATAACACAATCTTTTGGCCAGTTCTGTATGAGTTAATCCCCGGCTTTGCTTCTTCTAAACTCATTCTATTTTCTGATGACCCATATTCAAGTTATTAACTGCATAATGTTGCACAATATATTTAGTTCACAGTAGTGCATTCATATTGTATTTGTCCTTTTGTGTCTGGCTTGCTTCACTCAACATAATGTCTTCCAGTTTCATCCATGTTTTCATATCTTTTACAACTTTCTTGTTTTTTTTTTTTAATTAATTTTTTTTAAAAGAAATTTTAGATTACATAAATGGTACATAAAAATTTAGGGGATTCCCATATGCCCACCTCTTTCCCCTTCCCCAATTTCCCACATTAACAATGTCTTTCTTTAGTGTGGTACATTTCTTACAATTGATGAACACATATGGAAGCATTGCTACTAACCATGGACTGTAGTTTATATTATAGTTTACACTCTGCCCTGCACAATTATATAGGTTATAACAAAATGTATAATGGCTTGTATCTGCCCTAGCAGTGCCATGCAGGACAATTCTAATGTCCCCAAAATGCCCCCATATTACACCTATTCTTTTCTCTCCTTTCTCTCAAAACCTTTTGTAGCAACTGCATTTATTTCAATTATAAAAACTCTTTCATTGCTAGAATAATAATAATTCTATAATAGAATAATAATAAGTCTACTTTAGTCCATTGTTTATTTCTCAATCTTGAGGGTTTGGGGATGGTTATGTCCACTCTGCTTCTAATTGAGATGGGCTTAGATCCCATGGGGCAGATGTATGGAACTATCTTCCTTGCAGTTGCAGACACTCCTTGTTCCTTGGGATGGGTGTTGTCCATCATCATCTTCATATCAGTTGTCCTGGGTGAGTCCAGTGAACTGGAGAGTAAGGTGTTGCAACTCTGCTGAGACTCTGGGCTCAACTGGCACATGAACAGAGCAAATATTTAAGTCTTTAGGACATATATTTAACATGTATAGTGCTAATTATAGGTTCAATTAAAATGGGCAGAAGAACCATGTTTAGGGAAACTATAAATGAATCTAACTCTGTTGCACCTGGAGCATAAACTCCACAGTAAGGCCTTCTGACTGGGTGCTGAATTCCTGAGCTTGTCTGTCCTGCCTATAATGTCCAGATGTCTCTAGAGCCCTCAGGAGCCCCACTGTTTGAAGCACTGTTTACTGTAGCAGTCAATGAGATTCTGTTGAGGAATACATAAGCATAACCTGGAATGAACTCCGGGCTCACTTTGAAATATCTTAGCCATAAAAGTTCATTTTATATTTAATAGTTCCCCCTTTTTAAATTAAAAAATCTTTTAAATTAATTATTTATTACCCACCCCCATTGTTTTTGCACTCGCTGTCTGCTCTCTGTGTGTTCTTTGGTGTTTGCTTGTCTTCTCTTTAGGTAGCACTGGGTACCAATTCTGGGACTTTCTGGAGTGGGAGATAGGCACTCAGTCTTTTGCACCACCTTAGCTCCCTGGACTGCTGTGCCTCTTATTGTCCCTCCTCTGTTTTTCTTTTTATTATATCATCTTTCTGTGTCAGCTCTTTGAGCAGGCCAGTGCTCCTGCATGGGCCAGCTTTCCTGCATGGGTCTGCTCTACTGTGTGGGCCAGCTCTCTGCATGGGCCAGCACTCTGCATGGGCCAGCTCTCTGCTCAGGTCAGCTTGCCATGTGGACCAGCTTGCCTTTAACCAGGAGGCCCTAGGAATTGAACCCTGAACCTCTTGTATGGTAGATGGGAGCCCAATTGCTTGAGCCATGCCAGGTTCCTTATATTTCCCCCTTTTGGTCAAGATCTTTTTCCAGGTGCATTGATAGTTGGCACTTGGGAATAGTCCCTCTGTGCCTGAAACCTCATCCTTTCAGGCATTGAGTCATGTAAAAGTAGTGCATTTACATGACTTAGAGGCCACATTTGAATAACAATGAGTCTTTCAGGAGGTAACTCTTAGGCAATATATAATACTAGGCTAAGTTTCAATGTCACAAGTAATGGTTCATAAATATAACCATTAGTATCAAGAATCTGGCATAATGGTCTGTCTTCCTTCATTAGGCAGTACCCTTGTACTCGGGGGACTCTTGCCATTCTGAAAGAATGTAGCAGGACTCCCTAGGATGGGAATTCAATATTCTTTTGGTTATTGTGTGGGTCTACACCCACTGAGACAACAGCCCATGAACACTTGACCGTAGTCCTATGGCTTAGAGGGAAAATTTCCCTTTGCCATCTATTATTGATTTTCAGTTTCATTCCATTATCTGAAAAGGTGCTTTGTATAATTTCAATTTTTAAATATTTATTGAGAGCTGCATTGTGAGCTAACATGTGGTCTATCCTGAAGAAAGATCCATGGGCATTTGAGAAGAAGGTAAAACCTGCTGATTTGGCAGGTAATATTCTGTATATGACTGCTAGGTCTATTGTTCAAGTTCTCTGTGTCCTTGTTGATCTGTCTAGTTGTTCTAATGATGTGAGTCATATATGAAGTCTCCAGAAATTACTGAAAAGATGTCTGTTTCTCCCTTCAGTAATGCCAGAGTTTGCCTTTTCTATTTTGGGGCACCCTGGTTAGGTACATAGACATTTATAACTGTTATTTTTCCTGGTGGATTATCCCTTTTATTAATATATAATGGCCTAATATATGTCTTGTAACTTTTTTTGCATTTAAAGTCTGTTTTGTTCAATATTAGTATAGCTACTCCTGTTCTTTTTTGGTTCCTGTTTGTGTGGAGTATCTTTTTTCAAACTTTCACTTTCAGCCAGTTTGTATTCCTGGGTCTAAGGTTAGTCTCTCATGGGCAGAATATGGATGGATCATGTTTTTTTCATAAATTCTGTCAGACTGTATCATTTAATTGGGGAGTTTAATCCATTCACATTCAATGATATTACTATAAATACATTACTTATTTTCAACATTTTATTCTTTGGTTTACATATGTAATATCTTTTTTTTTCTTCTTTTTACTCTTTTTGTTATCGTTTCAACTATTCTTGCCTTCTACATGCTCCTATGCTGTTTCTTCTTTCAGGCTGTAAGACTCCATTTAATACTTCCTGCAAAGTTGTACTCTTTTTTTAACAGACTCTCTTAGTTTCTGTTTACTACTGAATATTTTAAACTCACCTTCATATTTGAAGGACAATTTTTCTGGATAAAGAATTGTCAGCTGGAAATTTTTCTCTTGTACTATCCTAATTATATCATAGCACTGTCTTCTTGACTCATGGTTTCTGATTAGAAATCCACACTAACTCTTATTTTTTTGTGATGGTTTCCGTCTCTCTTTCTATCAGAATTTTCTTTTTCTTTTTGATGTTTGACATTCTGAGTAGTATGTGTCTTGGAGTAGGTCTATTTGGATTTATTCTGATTAGGGTATGGTGTACTTCTTGGACATGAAATTTCATTTCTTTCATGAGAGTTGGGGAATTTTTCAGTCATTATATCCTCAAATACTCTCTGCCCCTTTTCAATTCTCCTTCTGGAACTCCCATGACACATCTGCTATTTTGCTTCATGCTTTTTAACTCTCTGAGGGCCTGCTCAATTTTTTTCATTCTTTTCTCTGTCTGTTCTTCTCTCTCTTCAGTTTCAGCTGTTTTGTCTTCTATATCACTTATTCTTTCTTCTATCATTTTGAGTCTGCTCTGTATGCCTCTAAAGTGTTTTTGTTTTTTTTTTTTAATTTTTAATCTCACCTATTGTGTCTTTCATTACCATGAGTTCTGTTATTTTTCTATTCAGGTTTTGAAGTTCTTATTGTGCTCACTCAGTGTCTTCTTGTCTTTTTTTTATTCTTTTGATAAGTGAAAAAAAATTATTGCAGATTCTTTTACATAGTAACATGAACATTTATACATATACTGATGTGCTAATATACAATACTAAATTTAAAGAAAAACATCTTTACACAAAAGCTTTTGAATTATATATTATAAAGATAGATATAAATTATCAGAGATGTTTAAGAACAACAGACTATTATTCCTACAGGAATGCATTCTATGTTGAAATTCACCTACCTTTTCTGAACATGATGCCCTGGATATACACACATTCTTCTAAACTAAATAAAAGAAACTCATTTCTGAGAATGAAAGGCCTGGAAAGTCTCTAACAAGAGTTTTCCAGTGGTGATTCCAGCTTTGTTCTTGGGTGTCTTTAGAGTCCCTAACATTTAGCTAAAGTCAGTTCTAAATGAGGCAGCTTTCTATAATAGCTGCATATGATAAAGGTGATTCAACAAGAGGGATAAGATATAAATGACAGCATTTTAGAAGAATTTTCTTTGCTGCATGATTTGAATGAGCTGCCAAATTTTTAAAATGTGTATTCTATATTTCTGAGAGGAAATTAGCTTATTTCAAAATACACACTATTTTCTTAGCATGACATATTAATTCTTACTATGGGAGTCAAAATAAATTACATTTCCCTCCTAAAATCTTAGAATTCACTACATTAGAAAATGATTTCTACAACAATATACACCAATAGTATATAAACTTTATTATGTTATAGACATTAAAATATACATATGCGTATATATGAAGCACTAAACAGATTTGGTAAACCATGATATACATGACATATACACACATGGCCAAACATTGTTCAGTTTCAGCTAATTAAATTCAACAAATAATGATTGGGTGTTAACTACTTGCATGTCACCATGTAGGGTAATGCTTGTAGTAGATTTTAAGACACATGAAGCTCACATAGTCAGACTTCGGATAAAGAAAATGATCAAAGGCAGAGCTAAAGTTTAATAATGACTAGTGAGAGCTATATCTAGGAAAAAGGCTTTGGATAATTGAAGAGGGCAAAGCAAAATAGGTATCCATAGGGAAAAATTGCTACTAGGGTGGGCACATGTTAGGGGATAAATGGAACCTAAGCTGCAGTACTCTTCATCTTGCAATCCAAGGTTCATTTATCATCCTGTTTTGTTTCCCCTGTTCCTGTATTTTTTCTGGATAGAAATCAAACTTGCATTGGCTCTTTTTTGCCCTTCATAGACACTGGGCCTCTGCTCCAAATGGAATCGTGGATCTGAATTGTTTGGTATCATAAGACATCTGTATGTATATTCAGACACATTTATTTCCCCCTTTTCTCCAGTGGTTACTGTTCTGCCTGTGAGATTAACAATATTTCCTAAAAGATGATATTGAGGCATACTCTCTGTTATGACTCCTGTAACAACCTCTCCAGTGTGTCTCCCTATTTTTATCTGAACAGGTTCACCATCCACTTGAACCTTGCCAGCAATTTCCACCATGTCCAAAGGCAAGTGGCAAATGGATCATGCATGGTGGATGCTCAGCTTTGATAAACCACTCACTGTCATGTATTGATCACCAACAGTCTCCACTCTATAGACCAATGGATTTTTCTGTGAATCATTGTGTGTAATCTGGATTAGAGGTGATTGAGAAGGTTTACAATCAATTTTCATGGCCCCTTTTGTGATGCATGGTTACTACAGATAACATTGAAGACCACAGTGTCATTGAAGAGGATGGTCACATTGTCATATATTTTGGCAGGCACCAGATGCTTATGTCTCAGCTCATTGGCAACAGAAGGAGGAAGGACAGAATACAGCAATGTGTCTATCTTTTTCTATTCATTTTCCATGGCTCCTTATGTGAATTGCAGCTTATCTGTGAGGATTTCCAGTTCTTGGGTCAGTTTGCATTCCTCTCTGAATTGTTCTCCCACAAGAATGAGATAGCAAGTGGCACCATGCAGAGAGATGTCACTCAGGTATAGATTTCTCCTTACCAGATCATCCAGGTTCTTCCCATTTGGTGAACAAGAAAAAGCATGCTGTCCACTTCAGGTAAGTAGATCATTTGACCCCTGAGACATAAGCAGCTGGTCTCAGTCCCAGTTAGTTCAACCTCATATTCTAATTTCTCTATATCCAACAATCTTTCTTTGCTTCTCAATACAAAAACCATATTAATAAGTGAAAGGAGTCCATGAATACTAATGTCAATATGAGGACAAACCAGACAGGAAGACAGACAAAAGCCTGCAATTCCCAGGTTGGAACCTGGGTAGCACTCTGTATATGACATTACCACACTGGGTGGTCGAATATTATGTGAAAAAGAAAAGCTTTGTGAAAAGTATATGGTCTGAATCATAATTCCTGGGTACCATTTTCTTCAAATTGGTCAAGATCTTCATAAAAAATCCTCTTCTTTTGACTCTTTTTCTTCAATTAAAAATTGAGTATGATCACATTCTTCAATTCGTTGCTGTATAATCTTCATGTTTACTTCAGAGTCATATATTAGTTGAGATATCATGTTGATGATTCCAATGAAAATATCTTGAAGTCCTTCTCTCTCTGAAGAGTAATGGAGAAGTAGTCCATTGCCCTTTTCTGCATGAGTGCACATAAAGAAAGGTGCATGCATACCTGTATAGATAGCAGTAAGGTGGTCAAATATATATGAAACTCATTGATTAGTTTGTCTCAAATCCTGTGTCTCATCTGGGGCTTTCATATATTTCTTTGCTTGGGCCAGTTTTTTCATTTTTTAAATATGGCTTGTAATTTTATGCTGATGTCTAGGCATCTAATTATGATGGTGAGTTTACTCTTATGCTTAATGTCTTTCTCTTTTGTAGGAATTTAGTGGTGGAGGCTGTGTGTTACTGCTGTTCTTTGATTCTTATTTCATCCCATTCTAGGTCTTTAGGATTGTCCCTGCTAGTTGCTCAAATCTGGGCCCTGGACCCAGTAATGTGTTGCTGACCCACTTCCAAGAGCTTTGGGGAGGAAGCCTGTAAAGGCCAGAAAAAAGTTCTCTTACTTATTTGTTATTAATGTCCTCACATGCACTTCCTTGTTCTGTCAGAAGATGGTGATCTTCATCAGGCTTCTCAGTTCAAAGCCTGGTTAGAGTGTGTTTGCTGCAACAGGGACAGCAGCAATGTGGCACAGGTTCCTGCTTGGAGGCTATTCAGAGCCTTGCAATTCAGACTTTCTCAGAGGCTATTCTCCAACGTTTATCAGCAGCCCCCTCCCTTTTCATGGGTAGGAAGTAATTCTGCTCTCCTCTGCATCCTGAACAACCAGTCTCAGTCAGTAAGGAGAGTGACCGAGATGGTTGGATCTCTTTAGTCCCATGCTGGCTCCCTAGATAAGCAGAGGCACAACCCCACCTGACCTGGAAGTGCTCATGGGACACAGCAAACCAAATCTGTCGATCAAAAGCTGAATTGACCTTAGGCAGCATCCCTCTTTCTCCTGTTACCTGGGGAGGTGGATTCCTGCACCACCACCCCCCCCCCCGGTCTGTAGCCACGAGCCCATGGTTGGAGAATTAAAAACTATGTACTCGTGGGGTTCAGGAAGGGTGCCAACAGTGGCAGCTGCAGCTGCAGCTGCAGCTGCAGCTGCAGCTGCAGCTTCTACTCATGGTCTTAACATTGATTTTTTTCCCCAGGCCATTTCTGCCTCTTCTCTAAAGGTAGAGAAAACTAAACCTTTGGTTTTACATCTTTCTTCCTTTTTAATATATGCATTAAGAGCTATCAATTTACCCCTCATGCATCCCATAAGTATTTTATATTGTGTTCTTGTTTTCATTCATCTTGAGATGTTTATTGATTTCTCTTGAAGTTTTTTCCTTTGACCCACTTATTGTTTAAATGTGTGTTGTTTAGCCAACAAATATTTGCAAAATTTTCCATTTTCTGCCTATTATTTATTTCCAGTTTCATTCAATTATGATCAGAGAAGTTGTTTTGCATAATTTCAGTCTTTTTAAATTTATTGAGGTCTGTTTTGTGAACCAACATGTGGTACTTGAGAAGAATGTATATCCTGCTTATATGCTATCAAACTGAGCACTTGTTTTTTGCAATGTGATGGCTAATGGGACTATGAAATCTCCCTCATCACAAATAACCTCAGTTCAGTGTCCCACCAAATACAATCCTCTGCCAGCCACCCGTTTTGTGGAGGATGCCACTGTTCATGCACATGCTCAGATCTAACTCTCAGTGTTAACCTCCTATCTCCTACTTTCTCTTGCACCCACAGTCATCAACAAGTCTCATGACCTGGATCTGATCTTGTGGCTGTCTCCATCTATGCGGTGCCTGTCTGGTTCCTTCCTCACCATGCTCAGGGTAAAGTCATGGTCAGAGACCCAAACCGGACTCTGATTATCCACTTTGGATAGATTGTATGTTATGTGACTATATCTCAATAAAACTTCTTTAAAATCAATAAATTAATAAGCAAAAATAACCAAAAATAGCTGCTATGTACAGCAGTGGAAGTGTAGAGAGATTGAGAGGTGATGAAATTTTTGTTTGTCTGTTTTTTACTATTATTATTGAAATGATGAAAATGCTCTAATAATGATCAAAGTGATGAATGCACAAATATGTGATTATACCTAATACCATTGATGTATACTTTGGATGGATTGTATGCTTTTCTAAAATGAATCAATAAAGTTGACATTTATTTTTAAAATTTTATATGTCATTCCATTAAGAATGGCATATTTCACTGTATTTCAATTTTACTTCAATTTAAAAGATACAATGCAAGAAATTATAACAATGAGGTGGAGCCAGTGGCCACTTGACAGTTTTTTGGGTAGGGAGGGGATGAGCAGTTGAAATACAGGGGCTTCTTTGGGAGTTGGAGGTTGTCCTGAGTACTGTTGTGGCAATGGATGTAGGCTATTTTAAATCAGCACACACCACTCAGAACTGAGTGGGAGAAAGTGTGGTCTACAGTGTGAACTGTGGTCTATGGTTGGTGGCAAGGCTCCAGGATGTGTAAGTTCATTGAGGTTGGTGGGCCACACTATGGGAGATGTTTGTGTTGGATGTGGTGGGAGGTGTGGGAGGTGGGCAACATGGGAATCCGAGTGGGTTCCGTATAATATTTTAAGTAATCTAAGCACCTCTTAAAATATATGTATATATATATATATAAAATAACATTTTTGTAAGCAAATATACATATATGCATATATATTTATATATCATTTTACAAATGTTTGTAAAAAAAATAAAAATAAAAAAAATAAAATAAAAGATACAATAAAAGCAATGAGAAAAAGGAAAAATAAATCATGCTGGTTCTGTTCAAATTCCTTTAAGGGTGGTTGCAGGGGCTTCTTCTTACACCCAGATCAGTAGAGGAAGCAACTGAGTATAATATCCCTGTAGGTGGAACTGTCTGGGTGGTGGTGCCATGAAGCATTCACTAAAATGAATTAAAAATAAACAAATGTATATACACACATATATATGTATACATATATATAAAAGTATACATATATACGCAATTATCTTTTTTATGTAATATTTTATCATTCTGAACACATTTAATAGATTTTTTTTTTCCTATGTTCACCTGCATTTTTTCTATTTATTCAGTGCATGTGCTTATTCTCCATCTTACATACTGTAGCAGTTTGGCAGTTTTATATAGTTAGGAATTACAAAAATAGATTATGGATTATGCTTATAAACTGATCTGTTCATCTGGACATGATTAAGTTATGATTAGAGATTGACTGGGCCACATCAAAAGGGCATTGAGCCCCACCCCTTGGTGCGTGGGGTCTCAAAGATAGGAGACATGGCAAAGGACAGAGTTGGAGAGTTTTGAGTTGGAGTTCTGATGTTGGAGTCTTGAGCTGAAGCGCCAGGAAGTAAGAGAGCTTGGTTGTGAGGAAGGAGAGAAGGCCCCAGGAATAGAGATGAGCCATTCGCCTCATAGTCTACAGCTGACCTTGTGGAGGAAACAGAGGACCTGGTCCTGGAGAGAAACAGAGCCCTGGGATGAGAGGAACCCAAGAAGCCTGAACCCTGGAAAAAGTCAGCAGCTGTCTTGCTCCAACATATGGCAATGGACTTTAGTGAGGGAAGAAAGTTATGCTTTATGGCTTGGTAACTGTGGGCTTCTAACTCAAATAAATACCTTTTCTAAAACCAACCAATATCTGGTATTTTGCATCAGTGCCCCTTTGGCTGACTAATACACATACATAATTGGCTAAGTTCAATCTCTAGAAGAAAAGACCAGGAAGAGCCAGCACTAATGAGAGCTGTCCACAGCTTTGTCCAAATGTACATCAAGAGAGATCAGTCACTTGGAGGGTAGGAGCAGAGATCTGACAAAGCAGAGACACACTTGGTTCCAGTTCCAAATACCAGAACTGAGGTCTGTAAGGCTCTGTAAAATGGGGAGAATGGCCATATCCCTATGGTTCTCTTTCCATGTTTTCAAGATTATGGATGCAGGAAAATGTCCTTGTATGAACCACACATCCCCAGATTCTACCTTGTGTATGAGGGTGAGCACACAGCTTAATCCCAAAGTTTTATATCAGAGAAAGACAGACATTCCCAGATAATTCTCAAGAACTGAACCTGATTGCGAGATCTACATGAATCCAAGCCTAGAGGGAGCAGTCCAAAGTATTAACAAGTCTTGCAGAGCTATGGATTCATCCCCTGATCACATACATGCTCCAAAACACAGCACCCTCAGAAGGGAGACTCAGAAGGGGCAGGTCTTGTCATGACCCACTCTGTCACAACCACCTATAAGACAAAAGGATGGTATTTGGTGGGCCAACTGGTAATGAAAGCCAGAAAGAGAAATGAGGCAGGGAAGATAGGGGATAGTTCAGTGGAGGGGCCATCTTTGGTCATACTGGGAGCTCATTACAGGGACTCTATGAGGACCTCACTGATGAAGGGACATTTGAGGAGAGACTAGAGGGAATGAGGGAGAGAACCATGTGGGGATCAGGGAGCAGGAATTCAAGGCAAAGGGAGTGGTGAGTGAGGCAGGGGCATACTTTGCACACTTCAAGAACAGCAAGGAGCCCCGTGGCTGGAGCATAATGAATGAGGGAAAGGAGTGGAGGGAGGACAGATAGGTCACAGAAGGTCAAATCAGGTAGGACTTTGTGGATGATGTGACATTTTGGCTCTTATTCTGATGAGTGAGAAAGGTATCAGTGTGTTTGACGGGAGAAAAGACCTGACTGGTTACTCTGGTGCCCAGGGGAGAACTGAATGCAGGGGTGAGGGTGGGAGCAGCATGGCTAGGAGGAAACCACAGTAATCCTGTCAAAACATGATGGTGGCTCAGGCCAGAGTAGGAAAGAGGTAGTCAGAGAAGTGCTCAAATGTGCACATGGTCTGAAGCTAGAGAAGGAGATGAGGTGGAGAAAAAGAGAGAAATCAGGAATGATGGCAAAGCTCTGGCCTGAACAACTGTCAGGATGTACTTGCTACACATGCATAAAGAGGGAGATTCAAAAGATAGACGGTTTGGAGACAATTCTAAGCATCTATTATGATCCTTTATACACCCACATGGAGGAATCATTGAGGTAACTGTGGGAAAATGAGCTACAGAGAAAAGTTTGGATGGATACATAAAATTAGAACTCATGGCAGTATAAATGGTGTTTAAAGCCAAGATACTGAATGAGATCAGCAAGAAGATGAGATGCTGAGGAAGAAAAGTGATCTAAGGACTGAGCCATGGGACAAAACTAATAAAACCAGCAAAGTACACAGAAAAGGCAAAAACTGATTTAAAAATAAATAGGAGAATGTGATGGACGAGAAGCTAAGTGATGGAAGCAATTCAAAGACAGAGGAACCAACTGATTATTGAACCTGTTCCACCTCAGTTTGCCCCTTTCTAGGTACAGCAAACCCATCCTCACAGGTGTTCAGTACACAGCTTTGCCACATTTCTTGACTGGTCTCTGTTTTTCTCCATGACACATCCATGCCATCAGCCAACTTCTTACCTTATCTTCAGAGAACTTCCACACCAGGCCCTTTCTCCATTCCTTCTCCACTCTGTTTCAAGTACCCTTCCGTGCATTAACTGGGGTAGGATTCTCTGCATTAGCACATGTTCATTTCATCAAATTGGATGAACTTGGTCCTGGATTGTGGATGCCCACAGGGCTTGGAAGAAGCAAACTAAAGTCATCTCTGAAGGAAAAAGCAACACTGAAGGCCTCACATTATTTGTACAGTTTTGAAATATAATGTCAAACACATAAAAAATGACCAGAGAAAAAAGGAAACAAGACAATATGAGTGAGAAGCAACAAAATCACACCTTGGGAACTTGAGATGCTGTAATATTTGATGGAAAATATAAAGTATCTATACTTCTTATCCTCAAAGGAATAAAGACAAATTTAAAAATAATGACACAGAACTGGGAAGTTTAGAAACTGTCAGATGATTATTTATGCCAAAACTCAAAAACACAATTGAGAAAAGAAGAACACAGTGAATAGAAAAATAGATAAATATATCAGAAGAGAGAATTATGATTTGAAAAATATAAAAAAATATTGAAAACTAATGAGAAAAAGACTGGAAAATATAGAAGAAAGTGTAAGAATGATAGAATGATCGACGATATAATGGGAAGTTACAATGTATACTTAAGGGGAGTGCTAATATTGAGACTAAAGATAGAATAGTGCAGAAGCAATATTTGAAGAGATAATTTCTAAGAATTGTCAAAAGTTGATGAGACATTGATTCATTGATTTCAAGTAACCATACAAATGTAGGGAAATATCTTCAAGATCTGGTGGTAGGTGGTAGATTCTTAAAGGAGATAAGAGGAGGAATGAGATGGACTATTGATATTTAACATATGTAGAAGTTTTAATTAGCTTTACTGTAAAAGTGTGGAAATGTATAGAGTTGATGGTAACATACTATAGTGAGTAAAAGCTGTTTTATAAATGGGGATATGGCTGAAAATGGTAGTGTAGGTATGTAAATATCAATTTACAGAAAACTAGAGAGTAATCTAGGGACTGAATAGCACAGTAAACCCAGAGGTGGATGAGAATAGTGGTTGATGGTACAGATGCAATAGTGTCTTTGTGAGCTAGAGCAGATGTACATCAGTATTGCAGGGTGGGAATGTGGAGAAGCATGGGAAAAATACACCTGGAGTGACCTATGGAATGTGGTTAACAGTAATAGTGTAATATTCTTGCATCTATGCCAAAGATGTACTGTGTTGATAATGGGGGAATATGGAAAATGTGAGCCAAATGTGTGCTGTGGATGTGGTAATAATCAGATGATATTATCTCATAATCTGCAACAAATATTCTACCAGGGTGTGGTGTATTCATAGAGGGGTGTTGTTTGGGAATTCTGCACATGTGCATGATTTTTTTTAAGCTTACAACTTTTGTCATCAAAATATATTTAAAAATTAATAATAGCGTGGGTTGGGGGAAAAATACACCAAATGTAAGATAAAGACTATAATTAGTAGTATGATTTTGACAATACTCTTTCATAATTTGTAACAAATGTCTCTGACAATGCAAGGTGTTGGTGGAGAATTCATGTATGGGACCCTTGTATGAAGTTATGAATGTTTGCTTTGTAAGTTCACAACTTTTCTATAAACTTATTGCTTATGAATGTATGATATAAAAATAATAATAATAGGGTAGGTTGGGGGAAAATACTTTGGTTAGTAGTAATATTTTGAAGATGCTCTTTAATCAGTAGTTAAAAATGAGAGGTATGAGAGCCCTGTATGATGTTATGTATGTTTGTTTTGTAAATTCACAACAACTACTAAACACTTATTGTTTATGTATGTTCGTGTGTGAGTGATGTACTTCAATAATTTTTTTAAAAACGTACAATGAGGTACCACTAAACACATGTTAAAGTGGTGAATTTTTATAAAAATCAAGTGAACAATACCAAGTGGTGGAGAAAATACCGAGTAACTGATATTGAGATTTCAAAATAGAATAGCTACTTTTCAAAAATCTGTGATTTCTTATAAAGTAAAACATACTTGCCATGTGACCCACAATTCAACTCCTATGAATTTAACCTAGAGATTTTAAATCTTACATACATGCAAAAATCTGTCCACAAGTATTTTAGTGTCTTTAAGTATAAACAACAAAAACTCAAAAAAATAAAAAAACAAAAAACCAAGTATCCTTCAACTAGTAAATAGATAAATTGATGTACATCATGACAATGCAATTCTACTCAGCAGTAAAAGTAATTACAGGTAAACATAACCCACATCTATTTTAAATGCATTATGTTAAGTAAAAAAGCCAGACTCAAAAGACATCATACTATATGAACACATTTGTTTGATATTCTGACAAAAGAAATATGAGCAGACAGGAAACACCTTAGTGCCTGCTAGTGTTTGGGAAGGGAGAAAGTGTTGACTACAATGCAGTACAAGGGAACTAAGGGGTAACCTATATCTTGAATGTGGTATCTGTTACAGGACTGTAAATAAAACTGTGCACTAAAGGGTGAGTATTATGCATATTAATCATACCTTATAAAAAAGAACAATAGGGTGAGGTCACCAAGATGTCATAGTGAGACACTACTGAGTTATGTCTCCCAACAGGTATTGAGCAACAAGCAAAACCTAACACAGCCATCTTTCTTAAGGTTCCAGAAAATACCTAAAGAGTTTCAATAACAAGGCAAGTACTGAATCATAAAAATGGTAAGAAAACTACATGATCCCTTTGCAGATCCTTCCAGCGCCCCTCACTGCCTCATCAAGGAGCTGGCACATGCTCTCAATGAGGTTCCCAGGTCCCAGTTCAGAAAAGAGAGGAGCCACAGTTGTCCACATATTGGGTGCATGTATATCTGTGACAGTCTGTAGGGTGGCAGCCTGAAGGACTGAATCTCTACACTCATCTCAAGCTTAAAATCTCAGAGCACTATGAAAGGACAGTCAGGTTACATCTGTTTGGGACAAAGGAGTGTGGATCTAAGGATATACAGGAGGCAAGTAGGATCAGGAAGATAAACTGTTTCCTGGGGATGGGGGTTTTGTAGGATTCCTGTGGAGGGTGAATCTTTGGGTCTATGGATGCAAGCCCAGGATAAGTTACATGTGCAGTACAGATTACCAAGGGAAGAGGACAGGGAAAGTGGGATAACACATAATGGGTGTATGGTTTCTGTGAAATAAAAATGAAAATCCTGGTAATGGATAGTGATGAGGGTAGTACACAGTGAATGCAATTAATACCACTGAATTGTGTGCCTGGTAGTGGTTGAGATGGAAAAGTTTGTTAGATATATGTTTCTACATTTAAGAAAGGAACATCCAAAAATTCATTTACATGCAATAAATGATCCTAGATGGAATCTAACAATGGAGGAAAAAAATCTTAAACGGATATTAGTAGTGGGAAGCAAATGTAGCTCAGTGGTTGAGTGCCTGCTTCCCACATACAAGGTCCCAGGATCAAACCCTGGTACCTCGTTTTAAAAAACGGATATTGCTGGCTCATAGGAAAAAATTCAAATAAAGACTTTGTAATATCAATATTAAATTTCTTGAACTTCATAACCATACTTAAAGTGGTAATAAAAGTGAATATCATTGTTTTTAAGAAACATATATGGAAATATTATATTTGAGGAACATGACATATACAACCTACACTCAAGTGTTTAGAAAATGATAGATCAATAGAGATATGAACTGATAGAATAAAATGACAAATGTGGCAAAATGTTAAAATTGGTATACATGGGTATCAGGGGAGGGAGTATCAGTCAGGAGTTCTCTGTAAGAATTTTGTATTATTTTTGAAATTGTATTGTAAGTTTGAAATTATGTCAAAATAAGTTAAAAGAAAAAAAATAAATATATCAAAGGATATGAGAAGGGAATTAAAATGGTACAATACAAAAATCAATTAAACACAAAAGGCAGTAATGGAGGAATTAAGTAACCAAAAATACATATAGAAAACAACTAGCAAAATGGAAGGTGTAAGCCCTTCCTTATAATTACTTTAAATGGAAATGGATTAAACTCAAGTTCATTAGAGCATAAATTGACATAATGGATAAAAGGTGATACAACCATATACTGTATTTAGATCAAAAAGTACAAATAGGTTGAAAGTGAAAGAACAGAAAATGATATAATACTGCATGCAATAAAAGTATAAGGGTAACATAAAAATATTATATATGATTACCTAAAAGACCAGTATTACCCAAAATATACATTATGATTTTTTCCCCCAGAATAGTGAACAGGTATGTTAACCGAAGTCTTAGAAAATTTCCTTACAATATGAATAGGCTTAATGGGAACATATACAAAATTCCTCAGCCAAGAGAACATGGTCTTCCTAGAAAGTGAGAGCAGACTGCAATTGGGTGGACTGCACTGGAGAGAGAAGAGAAAGGTCTTCGGGGTCTGGAGGCCATTGTAAGTCCTATGTCCTTGCTTTAAGGACAGTGGGAACCTATAAACAAAGTGAAAGCTGGACAATGACATGATGAGACTTCCAGTTCCAAAACAGCCTTTTAGGTGTTTTGAAATAAGGACTAGGGAATACAACCAGAGAAAACAGGCATCTACTGGTGACTTATAAATATTAAATGATGGCTGCCCACATGGCTTGATGGAAGAAAGCCACCTCTGCCATGTTCTTTTGGAGAAGGAAGTCAGGAATAATTTAAGCTTCATTCCTTGGATACCACTTTGACCAAGTGCAGATGACTTACTTTAATGCCTGGATGAGTCAGCTTGAGGGAGATGCTACTGGTTCAACCAAAATCATGAAATTAATTACCCTTATAAGAGTCTGGATGCTAATGTTGGAAAAAATAAAATAAAATAAGACTTGTTATGGCTAAAAGATTTTAAATGGAGTCAGGAGGTCAGTCTGAAGATTACTCATGAGCAAATACAAGCCAGATACCACAAATTGCCACGAAGTACGTGAAGCCAAAAGAAACAACTTTTCCTCAAAACCCCAAGGACATCTGGACCATAAAACAAACCACAAGATAAGTAACTCAGTTAACTCACCTGAAGGAAAATTCGAGTATCCCAAATATCCACCAACCATAAACAACTAGTCTATTTTTTTCTTTTAAAAATCCTTGCCTGCAAATACCAATACAGGACGTGGGACATGATTTGCCTTGCTACCAGAATCTGTGCTCCCCAAATTGCAGTTCTAAGACCCCAAAGAAATGCTTTGTTGCTTTGCAACTTAGTTTCTTAGTTCTAAGTTTGACACTACTAAGGGGGAAATGTGTGAATATTCCCTGAACGACTTGGGTGTTTGTGGATACAGCAGGATATATGGATTCCAGCTTTTTCAGAGGAACCCCTTCCTCTGCAGCATATTCTGAAAGTGCTGGCCCTTTGCCCCATGCTGTAAACCATGGAGAAGGACATTTACTAATATAATTCCCCCCTCCAAGCTAGGGGCATACTACTCCAGAATTTTCCTTAAGCTCATTCTCTGTGGCCTCTGAAGGTGGCTCAAACCTCAATTTAGATTTTTTGCTCTTGGCTGTCTTTTCTCAGTCTGTGCATGTGAGTTTCAAGTATCATCAATAGAGAAGCTTGGCCAGAGTGTGGGGATTTTCTCTCTGTCTCTCCCCTCCAGGAGTTTGTTTAGAGATTTCAGTGCCTATGGGGGTTGAGATAATGACTTGATCATGGCAGGGATTTCCAAAGTGGAGTAATATTGATGGTTATAAGATGCTGGAATTTACCTTTATGTGCCAAGGCTGTAGGGGAGCAAATATAATCAGGACATTTTGCACACAAATGACCATTTCTCAGATGTATATATATTATCAGATGTATCTGATATATACATAAAATAGATGAAAAATATATATATACTATTTTGAAATCAAAAGATTCTTGAAGCAAATAGATTACAAATATTTATGCAATTTATCAGTGTAGGATTGACCTAAGAGACAGTAGTTAATAAAGCTGAACAAAAAATCTTGACAATACATAAAGTTATTATCATCTTTATGGATGGTTATTATCCCCTTGCTGACCACAAATGAAAGTAACTTTGAAAGTATATTTGATTAATGTAAAAATTAGCAAGACATATGAATATATTTTCAAATTTGAAAATAGAGAAAAAAGAAAAGAATTTGAGAATGATGATCTCCAGATGAAAATATTGGTTGTTATGGGAAAGAGGCATCTAAAAATTGAGATGATAGATGTCTTAATTTCACTTTCAAATGGAAATAAACAAAACTAAACTAAGTGCATTCAGATTTTGACTTTTTAACAGGAGGAATTTAGTTTCAATGAATACACGTGATTTACAAAAACAGCAGTCATGGCTCTAAAATATACTAAAAGAAAATAATTTTTTTAGGTACCAGGAGGCAGGGGATTAAACCTGGGACCTCACATGTGGGAAGCTGGCACTCCACGACTGAGCCACATCCACTCCCCACTAACAATTTAAATTCCATGGAAATTTCTTCTTAGTTTTATGCAGTATGTAGTAGTAAGTAGTATAAAACCACCACCATGTAGCGATCTTCAAAAATTGAATTCTCTTAATGAACAAATTTTATTTTGTGCAAACTTATCCCAGTTTGGAGGTTGCACTTACATATATATATATATATTTCTAATATCTTTTGAGGTAAAATTAACCATTTAGACGGGTACAATTCAGTGACATTTAGTACATTTCACACTGTGCAAGGATCACTTCTATCGATCTGTCAATAGATCTATACATATTTTAAACAATATCAGTCAGTGAAATGAAAGACATTAAAATAGAATTAAACTAAAAATAATTTAAAATCATCACTGGGTCATGAGAAATCACAAAGTGACAATTTCATAATTAAAAACGAAAAAGTATATTCCAAAAATATTTTTGACGAGTTTACTTCCATTAAAGCCAAGAAAAATATAATGTGTTTTGGTTATTGAGTTGGTAATATATTTAAATTAAAATAATGTTGGCAGTTCTAACACTAGTCCTTGCCAAATTTTGAAACTTTTTAAACTCTGTTAGCCTTGCAAGGAAAATTAAGCATTAAAACATTAATAAAAGTGTGTGCATAGGGCCACCACTTGCCTTTTCCCCTTGGCTCTAAAAAGGCTCAACCAGGATTGGCCTGTCTCCAACTTATCCGACTGGAAGGTTCCAATATTGTGCACCTTCCTTTCTCTGCATCTCTATCAGGATTATCTCCAGAACAAACCTGACTCCTTTAAAAAAAAAAACATCCCGCAGTAGGCCATGATTTCGAGCCGGCAAATCTTTAATGAACCGATAGTTTGGTAAAAGAAGTCTTGCTGCAGTATTACAGGAGGAAAAAGCCCACAGGGGACAGAGCAGAGAATGCAAGGTCCTGGGCTCCCTTTTTTTTCCACTGGACAAGAGCGTGAATTTTATTTTGTGTCTACGTGCACGTACACATCTGGGCTCCCTCTTTTAAGAAACCTCCACGCGCAGCCGCGGCCATGCTTGCTCACCAGCACCAGCTGGAACACGAAGCTCTTCGCTCTGTGGCCCCGACATCCGGGACCGCGGGAGCCTGCCCCGTGGGTCCCGCGGGAGGCAGCTCAGGTCCTCAGCCCCGAGGCGACGCCACGGTGCGAGTCGCTGACCCCAGAGTTTCCGAGGAGGGCTGAACCGGTAGAGGCGGGAAAGGCCGTGCAGGTGCAGGGCGAGGTGTCAGGGCGAGGCGCAGGAAGGGCCCGCTCTCCATTTGGGGAGGAAACGCGTCCCGCATGCGGCCTCCGCTGCCCACCTCGGGGCTGAGACCCGCGCTTCCATCCTCGCAGCCACCCAGCTGGCCAGTCCAACGGGAAAGCGCCGGGTGAAGCACAGTGGGCGCTGTGACATCCAGCGTGCCTCCCCGCCTAGGCCCTGCCGGCCCAGAGTCCTCCCCTTCTCCATCCCACAGATCCTGTCCAGGCAGGAGATGGTCACAGTTTGTGGGTGAATTTTTGGGGGGGCGAAGTGTCCAAAATTGCCCCGCCAGATGGAAGCTGGGCCGGCCCAAGCCAGTGTTCTCATCCCTGGGAGGACAGTGCTGCAGGGAACCTAGAAGCCCTGCAGGGAGTGTTTAGGCCCCTCCTCCACCCTGCTCCTTGGAACCTGCCCCAAGATGTCCCTGCCAGGTGCTCACTGTGGGAGGTTTCTAGGGTAGAGGTAAAAAAACAAAACCTATATTGTTTTCCATTCTTGTGAATTTCTCAAGTTAGCTGTTACTATGATCATTTCAACATTGTCCCCAAGAAGTGAAAAATTAACAAAATAGTTGAAATTGCAAAGTTGTTTCACAGTGAGAGACTGAACTAGATTCTTGAAAGGCTTTCCATCAGGGGATCTGACCCAACCCCCAGCTCTTTGGATTCCATAATGTCCACACCTTACAAGTGTAATCAAGAGTCACGAACTGGACTGCCTGAGCATTGGCCTCCATCTCTAACTGTGTTTGGAGTGTCTTAAGCTCTCTCTGCCTTTCTGTCACCATCTATATAAAGAGGAGGAAAACAGAACCTGATGCAGAGGGCTACTCAGGTTTGTGTGGGAACAAAATAAAGAGCTCTTTCGTGGTCTATTCTGATTTTTAATATTTTAAACCCAATAAGCAATGTTCAGAACAACAATTTGCTACACTCAATTCATTTTGCTACAATATTTCTTTGCAGGTACCATTTGTGGGGCTCAACCATGTTTTTACATGTGGCTCTTTGTAGTGATGACAAGGCAAATGAAACCACTTGACCACATTACTGCTATCTGTGTGTGAAGTCAGACTGAGGATTTCCAGTGGGAAGCAGCTGGGAGAGTGAGTTTACAGGGTTTTTCATTTTTTCTAGATATAAGTCCTTTATCAGATACGTGGTTTCCAAATATGTTCTCCCAATGTGTAACTTATTTTTATCCTTCTTTAAAATTTTTTTATTAAAGAAGTTGTAGTTTTACAGAAAAGTCATGCATGAAATAAAGCTTTCCCATGTACCACCGCATCCCTAACACTGTACATTGGTGTAGTGCATACGTTAGAACTGATGAAAGAACATTATTATAGTTGCACTATTGACTATAGTCTGTGGTTTACATTAGGGTTCACTTTCTGTGTTGTACAGTCTTATGCATTTTAAAAACCTACTAACATATACAACCTAATATTCCCCCTTTTAAACACATTCAAATATATAACTCAGTGCTGTTCATCACATTCACTATGCTGTAATACCATCACCACCATCCATTACCAAAATGTTTCTATCACCCAAAATAAAAACTCTGTACAATTTAACATTAACTGAAAATTCCTTACACCCACCTCAGTCCCTGGTAACCTATATTCAAGTTTCTGATGCCATGAATTTCCTTACTCTAATTATTTCATGTGAGTGAAATCATATAATATTTGTGGTTTTTGACTGGCTTATTTCATTCATCATGATGTCATCAAGGTTCATCCTTGTTGTCATATATAACAGAACTTCATTCCTTTTTACAGCTGAATAATATTCAATTCTGTGTATATACCACACTTTGTTTATCCATTCATCACCTGGTGAACAGTGGGACTTTAGGCTGCTTCCATCTTTGGGCCATTGTGAATAATTTGGGCAATTGTGAACATTAGTGTGAGAATATCTGTTCAAGTCTTGGCTTTCAATTCCTTTGGGTGTTTACATAGCAGTGAGATTGCCTGGTCATGTGGTAATTCTATAGTTAACTTTCTTCCACAGGGGCTACACCATTTTACATTCCCTCCAACAATGAATGTTGTAACAGGGTATTTTGCAGAACCAATTGTGTAAATCCATTGAAGACCATATTACCAATTTTTCATTTATGAATTACACTTTTGGTGTCAATTAAAAAAACTCTACCTAACACTTGAAGAGTTACTCCTAGGATTTTTTTCAAAAGTTGTTTGGTGAATTTCTTTTATATTTAAGTTCATGATCCATATGAGATAAATTTTGCATAAGATATGAGGAAAAGATATGAGGAAAAAGATATGAGGAAAAATTTTGCATAAGATATGAGGAAAAGTTCAATTCTGTCCCAATTGGTCCAGCACCACTTTTAGAAAAGGGTAAGCTTTTATCATTGAATTAGTCCTGCTTATTGTCAAAAAACTCTTGGGCATATTTTGTGTTGATGTATTTCTGGATTCTCATTCTATTCCACTAATTAATGTGTATATCCCTGCAACAAGACCAAAGAGTGTCCATAAGCTATGTAATAATTATTGAAATCAAGTAGTGCCTCTAACTTTAATTTTTTTTTTTCAAAATAGATATGCTAGTCTCCTTGATGTTTCAATCCATAGAAATTTTACATTCAGTTTGTCAAAATTTTAAAAAATCTTGTCAGGCTTATGATAGGAATTGTCTAAAGCTTGTGTTCGTGTCACTGCTCTTAGTTCTTCTGGGTATATACCCAGTAGTGGTATTGCAGGGTCACATGGCAAGTCTATATTCAACTTCTTTAGGAACTGCCAAACAGTCCTCCATAGTGGTTGTACCATCCTGCATTCCCACCAACAGTGAAGAAGTGTTCCTATCTCTCCACATCCTCTCCAACACTTGTAGTTCTCTGTCTTTTTAATAGTAGCCATTCTGATAGGTGTGAAATGATATCTCATTGTAGTTTTGATTTGCATTTCCCTAATCATGAGTGATGTTGAGCATTTCTTCATGTGTTTTTTTGCCATTTGTATTTCTTCTTCGGAGAAATTAAACACTTTTGTACCTCACAGGACTTTGTCAGAAGGGTGAAAAGGCAGCCAACTCAATGGGAAAAAATATTTGGAAATCACATATCTGATAAGGGTTTAATATCCAGGATATATAAGAGATGTTACAACTCAACAATAAAAAGACAAATGACCCAATTAAAAAATGGACCAAAGACTTGAATAGACATTTCTCACTTGTTAATTTAACAGTGGTGAACATCACTCTTCATTTAATAAACATAATCCTTCAAAAATACTTCCTTTTTATTTTATTCCTTATTTCCACTTTTCTCTTTCTACACTCTTTATTCTCTAGTTATTTCCCTTTGTTTTTTATATTTTTAATTTTTCTTCTTTTCTACCATTTTAAGGAAATTGTTTAGTTCATTTGTTTTACTTATATCTTAAAGTTCTGAAGTTTTGTTTTTTCATTTTCATTTCAGGGTTCCTATTCTAAACTACTCCTTTCATTGCCTTATGCTTTGGCACCAGTCCTTTCTCTGGTGTTCATTATGAGTTAAGCTTGCCGTCTCATCACTCATGCTACATCTTTAACTGGATGACAAATTAACATCTATTTAGCATCAATTTTATTAAAGTTCCTCTTGATTTTTGTTTATTTGTATTCTTTTATTTTTTGTTCCTTTTTATCCTGTTGAGGTACCGGGGCCAGGGATTGAAGCTGGGACCCTATATATAAGAAGCCAGCATTCAACCACTGACCTACATCAGCTCCCCGAGTTGGTTGTTTCATTTGTTTGCTTGTTGCTTGTTTTTTTCTTTTTTTTTTTTTTAAGGAGGCTCTGGGAACACAACCTAGGACCTCCCATTTAGGAAGCAGGTGCTCAACTGCTTGAGCCACACCTGCTCCCCAAGCCTCTCATGTTTTAATACCCACTATTAATCAGAGTAAAACTCATTAACCAAATTCTGTCTAATAACTCTAGGAAGAAAGAGTAATAAAGGAAAGTCTATTATCAAATAATGAATTCCAGACAAGCTGCCAGATACCTAGTATAGAAAGTTCCAGATACAAAGGGCCAATTGAACACTTAACAAATTGAATGAGAGAAGTCCTACCTCAACACACATATTAGAGGAATTTCACAACACTAAAATTTTTTGAAAAGGTAAAACTAGGAGAGGACCATATACAAATATCATGATCAGAGTGGTGAAAGACTTCTCACTAAGAACACTGAAACCACAGGTCATGGAGCTATACCTTTAAAATTCTCAGGTTAATGAACTTCCAAGAAACAAAGACCCACACCCCAGTGAAAGAAGGGAGAATCAAAGAAGAACAGCTGAGCAGCAGGACTGGAGAGAATGTAGACTGGAGCAGGAAGCCAGAAGCTTCAAGGTAAGAGAGGAGTTGTATCCCCTCCACATGAAAGCTTCCTCCTCCCTCAGTTTGTATACAGCCCCCCAGTACACATGAGACACTTCCCATCCATGTGCCACTTAAACCTAACAACAGCTTTTTACAATTTAATTTATTTTTTTTTTATTTTTAAAGAAGTTTTAGATTGCATAACTGTTACATGGAAAATATAGGGTTTCCCATATACCCCACCACTCTCCCTCCTACACTTCTCCCCATTAACAACATCTTTCATTAGTGTGGTACATTTGTTACAGTTGATGAACACATATTGGAACACTGCTACTAACCATGGTCAGTAGTTTGCATTATGATTTATGCTTTGTACCAGCCAATTTTATAGGTTTCCACAAAATTTATAATGGTCTGTATCTGTCATTGTAATATCAATCAGAACAATTCCAATGTCCCCCAAATGTCCCATGTTACATATATTCTTTCCTCTCCCTCCTCTCAGAACCTCTGGTGTTACAAGTTCTTCCATTGCTAGCATAATAATAGGTCTACTTTAGTCCACAGTTGCATTCCCCCTAATGTTTGTTCATTCCTCAATCTTGAGGATTTCAGGCTGATGATGCATACTGTGCATTATCCTCCTGTTATATGGGAGGAAATGATGCTTGAAAAGATTTAGTAATTGACAATTATCAAACAATTTAAAAGGTTTGTTGCCAGAACCTAAATTCATTTCTCTATGGTTCAAAAAGCAATGCTGTTTTCAAACATGTACCCAGATTTGGAGAATTTTTTTTTCCAGGAGGTGCTGGGGATTGGACCCAAGGCCTCTTACAAAGGCAGCAGTTCCCCAACCACTGAGCCACATCCACTCCCCATTGAGAGTTGGTATTTCCATTTGTTAGTTTGGTTTTTAGGAGCTATCAGGGATCAAACCTGGGACTTTATACATGGGAGGCAGGTGCTCAACCACTTCAGCTACATCTCCTTGCACTTGAGTTACATCATCTTCCTGGGGAAATCTCTGAAAATGTTTGGGAAGGACTGGGGAGGGTAAGGAAGCAGGTGGGGTGTTCCAGGCAGTAGAAATCACAAGTGTGCACTTCTAGGTGGCAGCGAGTGTTGGTCCCATAGAGAAGAGTGTGGATACTTCCAGGTTGGGGTAGGGGATGCCTGATAGGTGAGGGTGGGTTCAAGGTTGACACAGGAGAATAGTGGCATGAAAGGTTTGCACCAGATCCCATTGCACTGGAGGATCTTTAGAAGGAAACAGATTTGAGGAAAGCAGGGTTTCCTTGAGATGCTTCTGGAGTCTACTTGGAAGGTAATTAGATAAAAGAAAGGAAGACACATGTGAAAAGACAAGGCTTAGGTTAAAGAGATCAGAATTCCTTTTCACAGGATGGATGAGAGAAATAATATTAGAGAAAGAGTTGCCCGAGCCTTCCATTTTTTTTGAGGTGGTGTTTTCTTCTTTATTCACCTTCTTCTATTCTTATCTCATCTCCCATCACTCCCTGAGAAAAGGGTGTATTTGGTTAGGTTGAAAGAAGAGTCATATATCAGGCAAGAGAATGCTTATGCCCCAAGGTCAAAGTCTTAGTGCTAGAGAAAAAATCAGGGACCAGAAAACCTTCAATGAGGAGATGCATCTGAAATCCCTCTGAGAGCCAGCACCTCCATCCTCAGTCTCTCTGAGGCTCCTGGCTGTGCTCAGTTCTAGAGGCCTTGACAAGGGGTCAGGGTCCCAAGCACTCCCAGGCTGTGTTAGTTGGAGAGCAAATTTGTAAAGACATTTTTTTTCTCCAGAGAGATCTGACTGCATCATAAATCCACATTTGATGGTTATATACATAGAATGTAAAAACTGCTTTACATTAGAACCTTCTATTTTATTATGTATTTATGTACCGCTCCTGAAGAAAAGTTAGGGCATATCTACAAAGACGCATGTAATGTTTTTCACTGCTAAGTGCAAAAAGTAGAAATAGCAAAAGTAGAAGAAACATTCAGCGTGCCCATCAGCTGGGAATAGGGAGGAAATGAAAGCCATTCATTTCAGCCTAGGGTGTGTACAAAACTGGCGGGGCCAAGGCGGGGCCAGGCTCCCCTAAGCTGTGGCTCCGCCTGGGTCGTGCTCCTGCCCAGCCTGTGCTCACTTCCTCCCGACGCTGCCTCTGCGTTTCTGGAGGCTGAGACGCTGCCTCCTAGTCGCCGGCAGCTTCTGCTGGGTCAGCGGCGTGAGGGTCCCGCCGCCGCGCGTTATCGGAGCCCCCAAGCCCTTCGTGCGCCCGACCCGCCGAGCTCCTGCCGGGGTTCCCCGGCGGGTTGGCAGGGGGTGTGTGTGTGGGGGGGGCGGTCCAGGCACCATTTAGGCCGCGACCCCGCCGGACCGACGGACTGGGCAGGACACCGCGCAGCAAGCGGGCGGCAGCCTGAGGTCCCCGCCCTCCTCCTGCCGTGGCCAGTGGTGCAGGGCTTTGCTCCTGGCTCCAAGCAGCTGGGCATCCCCACTGCTAACTTTCTTGAACAAGTAGTAGATAATCCTCCAGCAGATGTACCCACTGGCATTTGTTATGGTTGAGCCAGTGTTGGAAGTGGAGATGTCCCTAAGATGGTGGTCAGCACATACTGGAACCCACATTACAAGAAAACGAAAAAGCCAGTGGAAATGCACATTATAGGTCTCTTTAGAAAGGATTTCAATGCGGAATCCTCACTGTGGCCAACGTTGGCTACCTCAGACCAGAAAATAACTTAGATTCTTTAAAGTCACTAATTTCAGCAATTCAAGGTGATATTGAGGAAGCTAAGAAATGACTAGAATTACCAAAACATTTGAAGCTCAAAGAAGACAATTTCTTCCAAATTTCAGAAAGCAAAATAATGAATGGCCAAAGCTGAAAAATCGACTTATTTATTCATTCACTCTTTTCTAGTTTTTTACCACTCATAAAGGCTCATGTTGACTACATATATATATTTTAAATCACTTTCCTAAAACTGTGAATTAAACATTACGATTTAATTACTATATTCTCTTTCAACTGTTAAATTATACACAGCATGCCACAATACTCAAGAGATTCATTTAAAAATAAAGGTTCCTTTTTATGTAATATTTTGATTAAAAACTCTTTCAAAGCTTTCTAAAATGTTCCACTGGAAAGTTCTTAAATTTCCTATAATGATAGAAGTTGGGGAAAATTATCATTTAGAGGAGACACATCACCTTTCTTGCCTTGGGCCCAGTCTCTCTTTAAGGACCCAAACCAGCCACTGAAAGCTAAAGGGGCTGCCTGGTGATATAAAATGTATCTCATCAAGAAGAGGCTGATCCTAATAGTGGCTGAAATTAGACAACTGGATGCCATAATAGGGGATACAAAAAATGATGACCCTACTTAATGAACCCCCAAAATTATTGCACAAGTTTGGAATGAGCCACAGAGGAGGCTTTGGGATGCCACCCACATATGTGTTGTAAAGTGCAGTTTTATAGCTTAGAAGCTGCCTACCCCATGGGAGGCCTCACACATATCAGTCCTCCCTGCAAGCCCTGATGACCAATGACAATTTAAGAGATGCCCTAGATGTAATAGAAACTCATGAAAGACAAACTCGCAGTCCAGTTTTGACTGCTATTTCCACAGATACCACCTCACCATGCCAACCTCAAATTTTATCAACAGCAAATCTTCCTCTGTAGAATTTCAAACACCCCCACCCACACACCCAGGCCCCTGCTTAAGTGTGGACCTCAAAATTATCAAAAGAGGTTATATTTGACAATAAGGGACAAGAGAATTCTAAACTGGATGGTCTGTAGTAAATCAGCCGAGCAATTCCAATACTTACTAGAGTTAGATTACAACCCATGGCACTTTTCCCTTCAGATTCAGCCTGAACTACTACACCCTTCCCTGATCTCTGTCAGAGACAGGGACACATCCTACACAGGGATCCAGTGGTCATGGAAGTGGGTACCTTCTGGCAAACAATCCTCTTACCACATTAAACATGAACTATGGTTTGGGCTCCAAAAATAAAGAAAACTGCCTGACTCTGTTGTACATAGGTGTCCAAATATCTTTAGTCCTAGGAAGCACTCATGGATTAAAGGAAACCCCACAGGAGGTGAAGAGTTTGGGGGTGTAGTAATGAAAAGTGTACTTTCTCTCTAAGCTATTAAAATTGGTGCACTATTGCTAAAAGATGCATCTGTCCTGGTTTTTCCTCCCAAAACTCTCGTTTACCTCCTCCCCAGGTAGACTGGAGGGAGAGAACTCTGCTCTTTGTGCTGAATAATGGAACACTGTATTAGCATCTGAGGGGAACACAGAGCAGTTATACATTGGGAAGAGTTAGGTTTGCTGCCCTCTCCCTTCCTTGAGTCCCTCTTCTCTCCCCTGCCTTTTCATCACACCATACATATATACCCATCCCAGTTTCTCAGTCTTAATCAAATGCCTTTTTAATTTTTCCAGAGGGATGGTTAATGCATCAAAATTAAACTGGTATATTCAGGTGTTTATGGTCAAGAGATGCATCTGGTTACTTATAGAACCAGTTTTAAACCAAGACCCTAGAGAGCAGTAGAGTGAGAATGGGACACCTTTTTACCAGGTGGGAGGAAGAAATAAGGGTAACTGCTTTGTCTTAGTGAAGTCAGTGTTCCTACCTGGTAGGAAGCAACCACACTCTGCTCTTATTCAATCTGTTCTCTTTCTTTTGAAGACTCTGTACTCTGTGCAACTACTGCTGGTAGTTTCTTAGCCCTCTTCAATGTTCCATTTTAATCTCAAGTGCTCCTATAAATAATAAACCTATGAAAAGAAGAAATCTGCAAAATGACTTGTGAATGTTAAATGTGCAATTAAACACTGGAAAAACAAAGAAATAGACCTCCTCAGTTACCAGGTAACTTCATTGGACAAGACTAAGGTTCTAGGCAATTGGTAGGCTGATCCCAAGACCAATTCAGTTGACCCAGGCAGCAAATGCAAGACAGATGATATGCAAGCTTGCTTCATCTTAACTTTTCATGCTCTCCTTAACCTTACCTGGAAATGTACTAATTAATCCAAACGAATATTTATAGTCCCAAAGTTGGGCTCATAAAGGAATCAAATGGCTTCTGCTAGCAAGTCTTCCCCTGGTCCCTTCTGGGAATATATTTCTTATACTTGGAGTTGGTCAAAATTGCAATAGATTTTTACTCAGATGTAGACCCCCCAAGCACTTGCCCCCACAAATCACACGAGTGCTAACTCTCCAATGCCGCTAATGAGCTGTCATAATATTCCCACTTGTACTAACCAATGTAGGATCACTGCTTTTGGGGGCAGCAGGAGTAATATATTTGCAAAACATCATACCACCATTAAGGAAAAAACAGGTAGTCAGGGAGCAGTTGTAGCTCAAATGATTGAGTTCCCCTTCCCATGTACAAGGTCCCAGTTTTGATCCCCATACCTCCTTAAAAAAAATGAAAAACTCAACTCCCATTGGGGAGTGGATGTAGCTCAGTGGTTAAGCACCTGCTTCACATGTACAAGGTCCTGGATTCAATCTCTGGTACCTCCTAAAAACAATAACAACAATAGGTAGTCATATCTAAGGACTTATTTCTGCAAATTAAACAAATGGCCCAATGACTGGATTTCTTGGGTGAATCCCCTTGTTCTTTAGAATCCACAGTGGTAGGTGGACTCATAACCCTAGATTACTTACTGGACACTGAAGCCTAGATGGTCAGTGAACTTACTAAAACATCTTGCTACATGTGGGTAGACAGCATTCATAAAGTTTTACAAATAACCAGAGACATTGCACAAAAGAGTCCATGATGCCATACTATACTCAGATTGAACAAATCAAAATGTTCTCTTTTTAAAATCTATTCTCCTGGCTTTTCCCCCACTCACAGGGCAGAATGGCTGTGATTAGGATTTGAATATCTAGAATTTGTATTGAATTCTGGGTCATTAGGATGCTTTATCACTGTTTCCAAACTCAGCAATTACAAAATAAGTACATCTAAGTTCATAATACAACATGGGACTAGGGGATGGATACTTGTATAAATGGTGCCTGAGGCTCCCATAGAATTTACTTCTTCACAGCAGAGAAGGACCATTAGCAAAAAGCATGCTGACACCACACTCAACTCTGACCTATCCAATAGTTTGAATTTAGGCCAAATATCCATTTTAAGCCATTTAGAGCCTGCCTACTTTCCATATCCCACAGAACTGCATTCAACATCAGTTAACCAATACCTGGAGGTATAAAAGACCCCAAACTGCTTTTGCCACTTGGGATTCTCTGACCAAAAGTCTTCCCACCTTGCTGCTGAGTGACATCACCTAGACATGTAAGCCACCTCTCTCATGATCCTCTGACCTAGGTATTTCCTTGGCCTGTACCTCTATTGGATGGTGTCCTCACAACACTGACTCTGGAAGATCTCTTACTGGGAGGAACTTCTTCTCTCATGAAACCCTACCCAAAATGATATCCAATAAAGTTTATTGTGTGTTACTCTGACATCTCCTGGATCTTTCTTGATTAACACTGAAATCCTCAAACTCACCATGAAGTGACATTGAATCACTTACCACTCAATATCAAGAACAATCCATGATCTAGAACTTTGTTACACTCAATAAACTTTTGTTAATATATGATTGATACATGAGTAAATAAGGTGATTTAGAGTGATAATCCTTCTCCTTCACAACACATTTAGGTCAATAATCCCCAATCACTTATGACTTTCATTTCACTTGAGGATAAGATGAGTGCTTGGGCCTCTCCCTTGCAAATATGGTGCTGCTATAATCTAATACTTAGACAAACCTTGTACCCATACAATAATCCATAAACCATCAATTGACATCAAGGCTATAAACAATGCTTTTGTTAAGAAGTAGAAATGTTTTATTGAATGGGGGCCAGAATTACTATGTAGCTCCTACCTCTCCTCAGACAGCTCTCCTGCAGGTTTAACTGACAAAATAGATATTCTGCATGGCCAGCTCTTTCTGCTCTAATGTTATTACCCTTTTAGGGTCTTTTGTCTAATTAAACTCTGTAACATTGAGGGGAAGACTTTCAAAAGTGATCACCAAGGGTCAGTATTTTGAGGTTAATTATTGTAAGTATATAAGCTATTCTGAAGACATGAAACTCTCTACATCTGCAATATTCTTCCATTTCCTAATTTCCTGTGATCTTTCTGCTCTTTGGCAATAAAATCCTGATATATGGAATTAGCCAGTGCCAGATTTAGAATTCTGGGGCATTTTTTGCCAAAGTATCCATAATCCTTGAAGACTCACCTCTTTTTCTTTTGGAAAAATTCATTTATTTTAAAGGAAGATGGAAATATTACATCACATTTTAAAAGCATAATTTATGAACCATTAGATTTACTTGTGCATATTTATTTATCCAGGTTTTCATTCATACTTGTCAAGTATATATAATTATATAAGAATTAAGAGACATCATTTTGCATTCTCAATAAACAGTAAAAATGATTTTTCTCATTCTTCAAAGCCTTTATAACTATATTTATAGCTAAAGAAAAAACCTAGGACATGAGTAACATAGGTTTCAGGACCAATTTTTAGTACTTACATATTTCAAAGTATGAACATATTAAAAAGACCTGAATCTTATTTATTATTACTTGTCACAAAATAAAGCATTCCCAGATCACTTCACACTCAATCATTTTAACTAACAGACACTAGGCAAATTCTGAATTGTTGCATGAATTCTGGGTTAAAGAGTGCTGGAATTTTTTTTTTTTTTTTTTTAATTCCTACTTTGAGTTTTGGGAAGGGAAATCCAGGTGAAGGTTTTGCACTTTAATATTAAGATCGCTATCTCCTCAGCATGAAAACTTTAATATTGACTAAGAAATGCATGACCACTGAGGAGTTTCCTTCACAAATGACACTGAGGGTATATTAAAGAGTGTGAATCCTCATATATTTTACAAGAGTTGGTCTATGAGTAAAAGAATACTCATATGTATGTCAATGAAAGTCTTCCCTGACTGAATTATCTGGTATTCCCCAAGATGCTTTAAAATTCTAGTAAATACATCATATCTTATTTCCTATTTTGGAATTATTCCTTTTCTGAGTTCTCTTATGCACATCAAGACTGGAGCTCTGCTGAATGTTTATGTGATTCCAGTGGAGTTTACTCTTATCATTTAAGGAATTTTTTTATTAAATAAATACATTTCCGTATGGATTACATTGCTCTAGAATATTTTCCCTGTGTGAGTTTCCTGGTTTGTTTCAAGGTTGATACCATGACTGATAACTCTTTTACATTTGATTCTTTTATGTTGTGAGTCCTCTCACATCATGGTAGGACAGAGTTTTGGTGAAAGGCTTTTCTATGTACATGGCATTCTTGTGGCTTCTCTCTAGTGTGAATTGGAATATACTGACTGAAGGATGAGGGATAACCGAAGGCCCTTTCCTTCCACACTGATTACAGAAACAGGGTTTCTCTCATGTGAGCTCTTTTATAGGAATACAAATTAGCAACCTGGCTAAGTGCTTCCCATGTTCACTAGATTTATAGTGTCTCTCTCCACTGTAAGTTCTAAAACTATCAGTTCTCAAATGCTTCCCCACATTCATTACAGTGGGCTTCTCTCCAACATGAATTTTCTCATTGTTTCAGTTTGCCACAGGCTGCCATTGCAATATACAAAAATGGGTTGGCTTTTACAATAGGGATTTATTAAGAGAAAACCTTACAGTTCTGAGGCCATGAAAATGTCCAAATCAAGGCAACAGTGGAGATTCTTTCTCACCAAAGGTCAGCTGCTAGAGATCCTGGACACCTTCTTCTGGCTGCTCTGTCCCTGGCTTCCTTTCTCCTCGAGCTCAGCTGTGGTGATCAGGCAAATGGCTCATCTCTTCCCGTCTTACAGGCCTCATTGCTTTAGCTTTGGGCTGCTCTGCTGATTCCACCCTCCAGCCTCTCTCAGCCCCTTGGTTTCTCTGTCTTTCTGTGACTGCAGGTGATCCTGCAATCTTCTCTCATGAGGCAGGGTAAAATGGCAGCTCTCTTTCTCTGCCGTCTCCTCTACTTATATAGGACACTGTAAAAGGATTAAGACCAACCCTGGGTCCTGCAGTCTAATTGAAAGGTCCCATCTACGAAGAGTTTACAGGAATAAGAATGGGTTCACTTTAAAAGCAAGATTTTCTGAGGTGTACGAAAGACTCAAACCAGGACGCTCATGTTGTCTAAGTTTAGAGTATAAACTAAAGGCTTCCCCACATAGATGACATTCATATGATTTCCCTCCAATGTGAATGTGCTCAAGTTGATTACATTATGGCCATTCCCTGAGCACTTTTCCACATTGACTGGTGACACAGGGCTCTTTATACATGTGAGTTATTCTATGTGAGTCAGTGGGGAGCTCTGAGGGAAAACTACTGTGAAATCATCACATTCAAAATTTTCCTCTCCAGTTTGAGATCTCTGCTGTTGGTAAGGAGATGAGAGGTGGTTAAGGGTGGGCTCACAAGCCTTTATCATTAACTTCTCTACATATGAATTCTAGGCTGATCATTTAGTGAGAGTCTCCTCTTAATACCTTTCCCATGTCAGTTACTGCATGGTGAATTACTCCCCTACATGCACCTAGATTTTCTATTTTGGAGCAGCTCAACTGCAGAACTATATGATTGACTTTCATGACTACATTATATTCCAAAAACTAGGTCTATGAGCCAGGCTTATTCAAACGCAATGTCATAGGAGCTGATGTTAGGATTTTCAGTTCAAGTCAGTTTCTTCTCTAAATACAAATTATCCAATACTTTCTCCTGGGACAGTGCTTATTTCAAACTCTAATTGCAGTCAGATGCTTATACTGAATTAATGACTTATTCCTATTTGGCTGACCAGTTTTTACACCATGAAGCCTACCATTGATATGATGGTTGAGGTGTCCCTCTTAGGTATTTTGCATGGCTATTGTTTTTTTAAACCTCTCTTTCCCTGCCTGGAATCACTGCAAATAATAAGTTTATAGAGCAATATTAATAGGATGAAAATGTAGACAGAGAGCCAAGGTAAGTATATTTCAAATATTTATCTTTGAGATGGTTAATTTCATGTATCAATTTGGCTAGGATTGGTTTTCAGTTCTTAGGTCCAACAATCCCTGACCTGATTCTTACCATGGGATTATTTCATAGATGGATATGCATGTACAATCAGTTGAATGTATCTATAGTTGATTGCATCTAAAATCAATGGAGATTGCTCTCAGCAATGTGGCTAGTCTCATTCAATCAGTGGGAATTCATTAAAAAAACCTGAATATTTCAAGAGTCAGAAAGAATAATTTATGCCTTTACTTCAACTATCCAGTTTGACCTGGGGAGTTCAACTTCACAGTTATCAGAGATTCAACTTTGAAACTTGCCCTATAGTATTATGACTTAGTGAGTTCCCACAGCCAAACAAAAAAATTCCTATAAGAAATATCTTACTATTTATATATACCCTGTTGATTGTATTTCTATGGAGAACAATGACTAAAATAGGCCTTAAGTGGCATAAAAACAAGAAATGGAGGAGTAAGCCAGCTAATGGAAAAACATTTTAGGACATTGCCAGTTGGGAAGGATTTTCTGGATTAAAATAAGAGAAAAATAAAATAAAGATGGGATGAAGGGGAGGTAAAGAAAGGGGAATTCATCACAGAGGAGGACCAGGACAAATGCCATTATAGAATTTTTAACTGCAATATGAATATGGGGATTCCTTTCCTGAGGCCAAGGTATTCACAGAGAGACATGTGAATAGAAATGGATAATGCAGATATAATTATATTATCTTTAGAATTTTCCCATAATATCCTCAGTGTCATTTCAGAAAATATCATTCAAGGAAATCTGCAGTTGACACTACCAAGGTCCTGCACTATCACTTCTCAGGCTCCTTCTCATATTGAAGCACAGGTTCCTTGAGCTCACCTGGACTCTTGCCTTGGAGAAATCCTCTTCCTTCCCCCCACAGATTGTCTCCTTGCTCCAATGAGTAAATCAAATCTGATTTGCAGATAGATACCCTGTACATAGATTGTGAGTTCTTTGCTGAGAGAAGTGCATGATTTTCAAGGAAAGAGCTGTCTACCAAGAAAAAAAAAACAAACAGATTATTGGAGGTTTATCTAGGAGCACAACCATGAACATAGAAATGCAGTCCAGGACTGGCACCATGACAAAGAAACTCCAGTCCTTGGGTTGATGATGTCTATGTCCAAGTTCAATGATATTGTGTAGAATCTTCAATTATTTAAATCAGACAGAAATTAACTTATTTTTAGAATGAATCCAATAAACAAAAGTTCCACCAGAATATTATACAAATACATGGAAAAGGATGAGATTCTTATTTTTACCACACTTGTATCAGACCCCACCTTAGATCTAAGAGCAAAAAATGAACAGTCTCTAATCCAATTATTTATTCATTCAAAAAATATTCATTGACTTTCCAGCTCCATTCTGGATACTGAAGATTGAGTAGCAAGAAAGATTTTATATTGTAGTGAGGAATACTATATTCTAGTAAGGTGAAAAATGACATTTAAATAAATAAGAAAGAAATTTCCTTCATATAGATTTAAGTGCTATGAAACATTCAATGCAAGGAGAGCAGTGGAATATGGGGAAGCTCCTCTGGATTCTTGTAGGTATATATATAAAATCAATGTTGACAGAATCACCTACAGAGACCAGATGACTGATATTTTCCAGCATTACATCTCTGAACCTTCTTTCTCATGGATCTGCCAAGCAGGGGGCACTCTTCCTCAGTGGAATCTATAGCTACATCATCAAAAATCACTGATTCCTTAAACATAGTGCATATTATCATTAACCCAGGGTCATCTTGATGAATGTTCAAAGGACACCAACATGGTTAATGAGTGAAGCACTTCCCAAATACATCTCTTCTGTAAACACATAGCATTAATGGAAGCTGGAATAAATTAGTGTAAATGTTATACAGGAGAATCATACTTTTTCTTTCTTTTAAGCATTCACTTTGAAATAACATCAAGTTTACAGGAAACATGCAAAGAAAACAGAACACCAAAATAACCCTAAGGCAGATACCCAGATTTATCAGCTATAGGATTTTGCAACAAGTAAAATCATTCTGTCTATCTATCTACTATCTATCTATCTATCTATCTATCTATCTATCTATCTATCTATCTATCTATCATCTATCTAATCTATCATCTCTCTATATAAACATCTATCCTATAGGTATCTATCATTTGTCTGTTTTCTAAATATTTGAAAACAGTCTGCTAGAATCATGCTTCTCTAACACATCACACTTCCATCATAATTTACTAAGGATAAGGACAGTAGTGTAATAAACACCTTAACCACATTCGTCAAGTTCAAGAAACTTATCATTGATATAAAGAATGCACTCCATATTCAATTTTTTTCAGTTGTCTCATAATTCCCTTGGGGCATTTGCTTCTCCATTACTAGTTGCAATCCAGGACCATATATTACTTTTAGTTGCCCGGTCTCTTTAGTCTCTCTCATTTTTTAGTTGTGGCAAAGTATATATAATATAAATGTTCCCAGCTCAGCTACTCCCTAGCATATGATTCAGTGTCATTAATCACATTCACAATGTTATGCTATCATCACCACCATGCATTGCCAAAACATTCCATCACCCCAAGTAGAAACTCTGCTCTCATGATGCATTAACTCACCATTCTCCTCCCCTGCCATTGATAACCTGCACTTTACCTCTTTATCTGTAAATTTGCATATTTTACTTATTGCATATAAGTGGAATCATACAATATCTGTCTTTTGTGTTTTTCTTATTTCACTCAACATGGTATTTTGAAGCTCATCATTTTTGCATTATAGGAATTCATTCTTTTTACAATTGAATAATATTCCACTGTTTCTATAAACATTATTTGTTTAATCCATTCAACCATTGAAGGACATTTGGATTGCTTCCATTTTTTGGCTAATGTGAATAATGCTGCTATAAATATTGGTGTACAAATATCAGTTCCAGTACTTGCTTTCAATTCTACAGGGAATCTAGATGTGGGACTAACAGGTCATAAAGTAGTTCTATATTTAACTTTCTGAGGAAACACCATGTGGTTTACAATAGGTGCTACAGCATTTTACATTCCCAGCAACAGTGTACCATAGTTCCTATTTCTGTGATTCCACACCAGCATTGGTTAATGTGTGACCCACTAAAACAGGGTAGGCCTTAATCCAATTACTGGAGGCTTTATAAAGAGAAAGCCCTATGGAGGAGCTGGAAGCCACAAGTCAATAGGAACCTAGAAGAAAGGAGAAGTCATCACTATATGAAGGCAAAACTAAGGACACAAATTGTCAACCAGAATGCTACCAACCCAGGGAGTGAGTAAGGCTCCTATCCTCTGGAACTGGGAGCCAATAAATTCCCATTGGTTAAGTCAACCCATTGTGAGGTATTTATTTTTGTAGGTTTGAAACTGAGACAGTGTATTCGAATGAATGAGTTTCTAAAAGGGAAAGATATGCTGTAGGAGGGCTATAAAGAATACAATACACTCAGTATAAATTGGGAATGATAAAACTTTAAACATATAATCAAAAATTGTCAATATATACAGGAAGAGTTAAAATAATTAGAAAATGTTAGCTCCAGGAAGTGGGGCTACAAAACCTGGAGAAACAGAAAAGGCAGAACACTGCTTTTTGTCATCCTAGGTCTCACTGTATTTTCAATATTTGAAAAAATAATACTTTATTTTGAGCCAACAGAAAGGAAAAGCTTTGGGAAAATGGTTTGTTTAGCACCATCATCAAGGTACCTCCATCACTACAAGCTCGCAAACTCCCTGGGACAGCTTCTCTTGGCAATGTCTGTTTCCTCTTTTGAGAAGACATGCATTTGTTTATGAATTAAATCATTCAGTGGCTGTATTCTCCTCGCTCTTCACTGGTTTTTAGCTTGGTGGTATGGAATCTAGAATCTCTCAAACTTTATCTTGCATATGTATCTGTAGGGTCTTGTTAAATTGCAGATCTTGACTCAGTCTGTCTCAGTTGGGGTCTTTGATTCTGCTTTTTTTGTTTTGTTTTGTTTTCTTTTTTACCAAGCTGCCAGGTGATGTTGATGCTGCTGACCCAGGTTCCATACATACATGAGTAACAAGGCACTATTTTGGGTCTCAGCTCCTTAGAGAAGGTGTTTGCAAACATATATACCCTATAGAAATCACCTGGAGGCCTTTTAAACCTCTGAATGAACAGGCCAACCCAAAGAAGATAGATCAGAATATCTGGTGATGGGACTCAGGCATCAGAATTTTGAAAGTTCCCTAGATGAATTCATTGTTCAGAAAGGATTGATATCCACTGCCTCAGAGTGTTTAATGCAACATGGGAAATACCTACCTATAAAAAGTGCAGCTAGTCATAAGAACAAAAATTATGTATTTTAATCAAAGAATATTCTTTTCTTAAGTATATTTATGAATTTTAACCAAGACACGTTTCTCATGCTTCTTTCTTTTTTTTTTTTTTGAAATGTTTTTAACAATTTATTCCAAAAATAGATGTTGATTATGTTCGTAAACTGGTCTGTTCCTTTGGGTGTGATGCCCTTTGAGTATATTAGATTTAGCTGAGATGTTTTGATTAAATTATGTTAAGATTAGGGCATGCAAGGTTGAGTCCCTGCCTCCCCCCCCCCGTAGGTTATGTAAACTGACACTAGATCAAGGACACATGGAAGTAGACATACAGAAGAAGAACACAAAAGAATAGAAACAGCTCTATAGACACAGCAGAGGCCCTGGGAAGAGAGATAAGCCTGATAGCCTACAGCTGCAGCTGACCCCGATGAGAAACAAGCCCCAGGGAAGAAAACAAGCCTTATGCTATCCTACAGCTGAGATGGGAAGAAGCTGAGACCATGGAGCCTGAAGATGAAGGCTGCTATAGCTGATGCTGGACTCTTTAGGTGTACATCCAAGAGACTTTAATGTCTGGGTTGTCCATGTGCTGGCTGGGCCCTGAAATTCAATGGAGTTGCAATACCTACTCTCCAGTTCATTGGACCCACTCAGGACAACAACCTAGGAGATGATGATGGACAATGTCCATCCCAAAGAACCAAGATAATCTACAAATGTGAGCAAGAGAGTCCCATCCATCTGCCCCATGGGATCAAATCCTCCTCTCAATTAGATGGGGAGTGGGCAACACCATCCCAGAATCCTTAGGATTGTGGAATGAACTATGGACTAAAGTAGACTTACTGGTATTCTACTATAGCCTTATTGTGATTCTAGCAATGAAAGAAACTATATCATTCATGTGGAGGCAGTGTCCACTAGAGGTTCTGAGGGCAGGGAAAGGGAAATACAGGTGAAATATGGGAGTATTTTGGGGACTTGGGAATTTTCTTGAATGACATTACATTGACAGATTTGGGCCATTTCACATGTTGTCATAACCTATAAAATTGTGCAGGAGAGAGTGTAAACTACAATGTAAACTATAATCCATGCTTAGTGGCAATGCTCTAAAATGTTTTCATCAATTATAATGAATGGTACCACACTAATGAAAGATGTTGTTAGTGTGGGAAAATATGGGGGGTGTAGGAAGCGGGGCATATGGGAATCCCCTACATTTTTATATAACATTTATGTAAACTAAATACCTTAAAAAAATAAAAAAATATATATTAAAAAAAAAGAGGAAGGCTGATGCCTCACAGAGACCAGCAGCCATCTTTCTACAACACTCATTATGGCCTTGTTACTGTGAGCTTCTACTCCAAAATAAGTACCCTTTATAAAAACCAACAGATTTCTGGTACTTTACATGTATTTGGCTGACTAATACAACAATAAGCAGTCAGAACAAAACTAACATTAGGGAATTAAAAGAAAACCCATGAATTCCATGCAAACGTAAATTTCAATTCTTAGTGTATATTTAGAATATTTTGGTAGGCACTTAAACTAATTTATTTTGCTAGTGTAAAAAGAGAAAAAATTTATAAAACTGGATTTCTACTTTCCTTAAGATAGTTAATAACCTCACCAACTTGTCCTAGAGAGCACTACATGACCTCTGGCCCAGCACTCCCCTCCTCCATTCTCCACCCCAGTCACCTGTTCTATTTTGTTCACATCATCTGTGTCCATCAAAAATTTTCATATTTTTCCACATGCCCTTTATTTATTAAACTTTTTAATCTAATTTAAAAGAAACTTTAGGTTACATAAATGTTACATAAAAAAATATAGTGGATTCCTATAAACCCAACCCCCTCTCCCCCACAATTTCCCACATTAACATCTTTCATTAATGTGGTACATTCATTATAATTGATGGACACATGTTGAAGCATTGCTACTAAGCATGGTGTATAGTTTACATTATGATTTATACTTTATATCACACAATTTTATAGATTTTACAAAATGTATGATGGCTTCTCTCCATCATTGCAATATGCAGAATGATTCAAATATCATTAGTAACCTGCGGTTTTTACTCACTGTCTACCACCAGACCATTATATATGGCTAAAATTATTTATTTTAATGATGTCAGCTGCTTCCTTGAGAGAGGAGCTCCTTGCTATGTCCTCAGCTTTCCTTTGAAGTGTGTTAGTTGAAATGATATCAGGAATGAGAGAGCAATGAGGCAAGCAGTGGTAGAGATTTCCTGATATTGTCCAATAGGGATTAGCCAAGGGCAAGAACAGCCTTTCCTTCCTATACCACGAATATGTGGGATGATGGTTCAGGCCAATTCCTTAGCTCTCTTCAGGGCTTCATGACTACCTCAGCTGTTATTGCCATGGTAGGGAAAGTGACTGGGGAGGGATTCTGCACAACCCAGGCCATTACATGGGATAATTATACTGGTGAGGTAGCTTGTGACGTTGTTGATGATGGGGAGTACTAAGCAGGTTTCTGGCCATAAGCAGACTCATGATATTAACAATGGGAAACTTCTTATTCCTTTGAAATCTTCTCTGTTAAACTCACAGCTCTTGGTGATGATCCATTAAATTTATAACTGCATTTGTGATCACCTCTCTGTGTCCAAGTTGCTTCTATCATTCTCAGCACTTGTTATTTACAATGTGATCACTAAGGGGAATATGAAATCTCCTGTCTCACAAATAATCTCAATCCAATTTCCCACCATATACATTCCTCTGCCAGCCAGCCCTGTTTCATGGAGGAAGCCACCCCTCATCCAGATGCTCAGGTCAAACTCTCATTGATAACCTCATATCTCCTGATTTCTCTTGCACCTGCAGTCATCAGGACTCATGTCCTGGATCTGACCTTGTCACTGAATCTTCATCTACACAGCACCCACCTGGCTCTGGCCATCACCATACTCAGCATAATGCCACTGTCAGAGTAAAAACCTGGTCTCTCTGATCTACCTTTACCTCTACATTACAGTCAATGTCATTTTGAATTAAAATTCTTTTCTCTTCCATGATGAGTGTTCTCAGTCATCTGGCACATGTCAGCCTTTGGCCCCCTAACCCTGATTGTGACTCACTATGTTCCAGCCACTCTGGACCCTGGCTGGTCCTCACAGCCCTCATGCTGATCACCCCTACTGAGTGCTATCTCCTGCTCTGACCCCTCATCCTTCAATGATCATGCCAGGTACCCTCAGTGCTCAGATTCCCTCTCCTCAAGTTGAGCTTGCCTGATGTCTACTTCCATGAGTTCCCCCCTTCCCCCCCACAATATGCATTCCCTCCCTTCCCTGCTTATTCTTCTCCAGCACACTTTACATCTCCTGAAATGCCATGTATTCTCTTTAAAATTTTTTCAAATTTTCCTTTCTCTACTAGAATATCAGTTCCACAGTGACTAAGACTTTCTTTCTTATCATAAATTATCTTTCTCCACAACCAAGCCCAGATTTCTTTCCCTATTTCAGGGAGAACTCATGGTGCTTTATTGGTTCCTTTATGTTATGTGGATGCTCAAATGCTGAGTGTCACTTGTTGCTTTTCTCAGTAATCATTAGAAACTCCAGTTTTTGCTCACTGTCTACCACTGGATCATTTTATATGACTAAATTATTATCTTAGGGATGTCAGGTGTTTCCCTGGGAGAGTAGTCTCTTGCTGCTCCCTCAGCTTTCCTTTGAGGTGTGTCATTTAAATGGAAAGTAGGAATGAGAGATGGGTGAGGCAGGGGGGAGTATATATTTTCTGATGTTGTCCAAGAGGTATTTCTTCCTGCTTAGAGAACTCATACTGCAGCACTTTTGCATGGGAATATAAACATCTCCATGTGAATGTCACTTTTACATTTTTATCTTTTCTTATTTTTGATTATACCATTGAATTATATGAAGTTCTTTGTAAATATAATGTTTACCTTCCTCCCAAGAGAGAAAACTTTTTTAATTTTCATTTTTCATATATTACATATTTAGGTAAATTTTACATTTACTTAACCTATACAGAAGTCCCTTAAGTAGTGTCTTAAGTATATTAACAGTCCCACCACTAGTATTAGCTTCTTTCATGTTGAGTATCTATAAAGAGAAAGTCCCACATTTCTGGTGTGTACCTCATGTCCAAACTCTGTGATTGAAGGTGGAATGGACCATGGAGGAAATCACTTGTGTGTTCAGAAGTCATGGTGCTTTATTGGTTCATTTATGTCATGTGGATGCCTCAAATGCTGAGTGTCACTTGCTGCTTTCCTAGGTAGTCATTAGAAACCTCTAGTTTTTGCTCACTGTCTCCTATAGCATCATAATACATGACAGAATTATAATCTTAGTGATGCCAGCTATTTCCCTGGGAAATACCTTGCTGCTCCCTCAGGTTTCTTATGAGGTGTGTCATTTCAATGCAAAGCAGGAGGGAGGGAAGGATGAGAGATTGGGAGTGTGTTCAGGAGGTGAACATAGAGGAACTCCAGCCCATGGAGGGGGTTCCTTTAATCCACTGGCCTCAAAGACTCTCAGATGAGATTGGACAGGGCATTGCAGCCTGTTGGCTCAGGAGGACTGAATGGAGCAGAAGCAATATTGTTTTTAGACCCAGGCCCACTGCTGGAAGAGGAACCCTCAGGGAGTGGGTTTCCAAACACACTGAATTGGAAAAGTGCCCGGTGCTATGGTGGATCTCATGATCTCTTCTTGGGACTCCAGTGCTTTTAGCAGCTTCTTCATCTCATCTTCTTATTTGGAATATCTGGATCTCTCTTCCTTCAGTTCTAGGACAAGAAAACTTAATTACTCTATCAACATTGTTGTCATTCCCTTAGCCTTTCTGTAGGTGTCAAGAAGGCTGGGCATTTGTAAAGCTGCTTTCTGTAGCCTAGCATCCCCTAAAGATGACTTAGTCTCTACATACCTCTTGTGAGCAGCACTCATTTTATCAAGAAGTTTACAATTCTCATCAATCAGGGTAGCGAGTGTGTCTGCAAGCTGCTTTTCATGTTTTCTATAAAGTCAGTTTATAACAGACTGCTCAAGTCTGAACAATAGGAGACCCAATAAAATGCTGAAGAAAGACTGAAACAACCCTGAGTCCCACTGGAGGCTGTGGAATGGGAGGTATGGACTAGTGTCATTGTGCTCCATCACCACCTCTCAAAGAATCTCCAGGATCCTCCAAAAGACAAGTTCCACAGAGCACTACAGGCCCTCCATGGCACTGATGCCACCACACTACTCTGCCTAGTAACCTTGTATCCATAACAAACCCCAGAGAACTCCCCAACATTCTGCCTGGAATCCTCAAGTAATTGACAGCCTAGCTGCCCATCAGTGAGGCGGTCAGTGGGGGAATGATACTGAAAATAAAATGTGCTTATCTCTATTATATTCTTAAGAATATTCTCTCTTTCTCTCTTATTGTTCTTTTAAAATTGATGTAAAACTTAACTACAGTTAAATGTATCAATTTTAACTGAATGATGTCATATTTTTTAAACCTTTCTTCCCCAGTCCCCTACAGTATCCAATTAACCTATCATGATATGAATCATTTCCATTAACCTGTAAAATAACCCCTGTATGCTTCAGTCAATACTCTCCTCTGAACATATTCACCCTCATTCTGATTTTCTATCCTCATACATCAGTTTTGCCACATCCTGAAATTCATGAAAATGAAATAAATTGGGCTTTAAATTTTGGCACATGGATCCTGTGCTCAAAATATTGTATTGAAATTCCTTAATGTTGTTTGTTGGATGAGCAGTTCTCTTGTTTCTTATCATTGAGTCCTTTGACACTGAATGATTATATTACAAAATGTGTATTCATGTTCCTCTCAGTGGATGTTTTTTGTATTTCAAGTTTGGGATTTTACAGCCTAAAGATATTATGAGTATCCAGGTACATGTCCTTTATATAAGGATATATTTTTCTTTCTCCTGGGTAATAGACACTAATTGCTGCATCACATCAGCTGCATTTGGGACATTTGGTCCCTCTGTACTTCTTGAAGTGCTCCCATCACTCACTTCTGGTTCACCACATTCTCCTTTTTCTTTTCATCATCTGGACTCTCTAGCCTTTCCATCTCTGTCTCCTGTGTTGGTTTCTGTTTTCTTCCAAAAATCTTTCAGCACTAGTTTTTCCCCAGGCCTTCATACTTGGACCTCGATCCTTCTTCAGAAATTGATTCTTTTACTGATCATGTGATCACTCTTGGCTTTCAGTACCATCTATACTGGCATGAGTACTAACTACATTTATCTAACCCAAACTTTTTCACACATTCCAGATTTACCCAGAGCTGTGTGCAGGATGTCCCACTTCTGTGTCTAACATGCCAATGCCAAACTCTAGACTCCTTCCCAATCCTCCTCCTCCTGTGTCTCTCCCTTTTCCATGTACAGCATTTCCATCCTGGTTTGTGTTCATGCTAAAGCTTTGTGGCCCTTCTTGACTTCTCTCTTTCCACATCACATCCATCCTTCATATCCTATGCTCATCTGACCCCTTCTCCTTTGTGTCCTCCTTTCTTCCCTGGTTAGAGCCAACTTCATTTCTGAGAGGATGACCATGGTTACCCCCTAATATCCTCCTTCTCCTGCCTCAGACCAATAGATTCTTAAGTTCATGAAAAAAAGGTGTATTTTTCGGTTTGCAGTGTTTTATATATATGCTAAATAAAAGTATGCATTGAGTAAAATGTATTATTTTTTAAATGATTTGTTTTATTTGTTTCTCCCCTGCCTCATTTGTACTTGTTGTCTGATTGTTCTGTGCTAATTTTCTTTTTTTAGGAAGCACAGGGAACCAAACCTAGGATCTCCCATGCGGAAGGGAGGCAACTAATGGCTTGAACCACATCCAATCCCTGCATCTTGTGTCTCTCATTGTGTTTCCTTGTTGTGTCTCTTCATTGCACCATCTCATTGTTTCATATCATTTTCTCAGCTCACTGCACCTGCCTATCATACCAGTCTGTTGCATCAGCTCACTGTCTGGCTCATCTTCCCTAGGAGGAACCAGGAACTGAACCCGGGACCTCCCATGTGGTAGGCAGGTGCCCAACCACTTGAATTACAACTGCTTCCCAAAATTTATTATTTTTGATAGTGAAGTAATCTATATCTTTTTTGATAATTTTTCTTCCTAATCTATCACCTACTGAGAGAATAGTACCAAAATCTCCTATTAGGATTTGGGTTTGGCTCTTAAATATTGTAATTTTGTCAATTTGTGAAACCAAGCAAGTAGGTGCACATCAATTTTAATTTTCTATGTTTTTCTGGGATTTTAAACATTTCAATAGTATGAAAGGACACTACATTTCTGGCACTTTTTCCTTAATGTTTATTGTATTTGCTGTTGAAATACTGACACAAGGTTTACTGATATTTGTGTTTCTCAGCAGTTATATAAAATCCATGTTTTACAGCCAAACTTGCTGTTTGTCTTAAAAGTTTTTTGGAGGTACCTAGGATTGAACCCAGGACCTTGTACTAGGGAAGCAGGCACTCAACCACTTGAGCTACATCAGTTCTCCCTTAGATGAATTTTAAAATAGAACCCATAGAACTTTTTAAAATTTCTTTAGAAAATTTTGATTAAGTGGAACATTTATATGAATGTAATTACTGTTCAGGTTTAAATTTAAACTTTTTTCTTTCTCTGCAGTTTCTATTTGTTCTCACAGTTCAATGCTGTTATTTTTCTCCTGAATGTCTTCATTAGTAGTCATAGATTTTGTTCAATCTTGTCTCTTTGATTTATTCAGAAGATATACTATATTTTTATATTCTTTTAGTAGTTACATATGAAAAGACAGCAGTTTTTCTTTGCCTTATCAAATCTAAAGTCAACATAATCTCTTGTCCATTTACAGGACGATACATCATTTTAATTAGAGATGTTGTAAGCTTTACTGAAAAATCATACAGGAAATAGAAAGTTCCAATATAACCACCTGCCTACACACTGCTTCCCTATTATCAACACTGTATATGTGTGAGGGAACTTTGATCGTTTGTTAAATTAAGTCTTTGGCCCATTTTTAAATTGGGTCATTTGTTGTTTTAGTGTTGAGTTTTAGAATCTCTTTATTTATCATGGATATTAAACCCTTATCCAATCTGTGAGTTCCAAATATTTTCTCCCATTAAGTCAGCTGCCTTTTTACCATTCCAGATCTTACCCTACCTCATAACTTAAACAAAAATTACCTGAAAATTATCAAAGACCAAATGAGTCAGAACGATAAAACTCATAGAAGAAAATGTGGGGAATCATCTTCAGACCTTGTACAGGGCAACAGTTTCTTAGACTTTATCCTGAAAGCACATGCAATGAAAGAAAATATAAATCAATGAAACCTTCTCACAATCAAATAGTTTGTGCTTGAAAGGATCTGGTTAAAAAAGCAGCCTATACAATGGAAGAAAGTATTTGGAAACCACATACCTAATAAGGGTTTACTATCCAAAATATATTAAGAAATCCTACAACTGAAGAATAGAAAGACAAACAAATTGGCAAAATGAGCAAAAGACTTGAAAAGATATTTTTCTGAAGAGGAAATATAAGTGCCTAAAAAGCACATGAAAAGATGCTTTCCACCACTAGCTATTCAGGAAATGTAAATAATCAAAACCACAATGAGATATCATATCACACCTACTTGGATGGCCAATATTAGAAAAAAACAGAAAACTGCAATTGATGGAAAGAATGTGCAGAAAAAGGAGCAGTCATTCACTGCTGGGTAACATGGGGTAGACACTATGGAAGACAGCTTAGCAGTTCCTCAGGAAGCTAAGTGTAAAATTGCTATATGATCTGGCAATCATGCTATTAGGTACATACTCAAAAGAACTGAAAGATGAGACATTAAACATTCACTGATGTTCGTAGTGGCTTCATTCACAATTACCTAAAGATGGAGAAAAGTGTCCTTCAACCAATGAATGGATAAGCAAAATGTGATATATACATACAAAGGAATATAATTTGGATGTAAGAAAGAATGGAGAACTTACTCATGTCACATTATAGAGTTTGGTGCAATAAGCAAAGTAGAAAAAGACAAATATTTTATGATTTCACTAATATCAATTAATTACAGAGCGCTAATTTATAGGATTATAATCTACAATACCGTTTACCCACAGATGGAAGGAGTGTAAAAATGGGGAGCTGATGCTTAATTTGTGCATAATTTTTCATTAGGTTGATGGCAAATGTTTAGAAATGGATAGAGGTGATGGTAGCACAGTACTGTAAGAGTAATTGACAGTAGTGATTTATGTGTGTTAATATGTTTAAAAGGGAAGTTTGGGGTCATGTGTGTTACTAGATGGAAAACTAGAGATTAAAACATGTGTATAACATAGTGAGCCATGTAGTGGATGATGACTGTGATTAATAGTAGAAACATAAGAATGTTCTTTCAGGAGGTATAACAAATGCACATCACTATTTACAATGTGCTAACAATAGGTGTAATACGGGGGAAATATAACTAATGCAAACTATGGGTTTTAGTTTGCAGGAATATTTTAATATTGTTCCTCCCTCACACCAAGCGTAGCACACCATTGCATAGTGTCAACAATAAGGAGTGATGTGGGAATGTTGTATTTTTCATGATTTTATAAACCCACAACTTCTTTAAAAAATTCACCACAATAAAAAACATATTGCTATATGAAAGAAACAGATGCAAAGTACTACAAGGGTACAAGTTTATTTGTTTAAAATGTCAATATAAATAAGTCTATAGATACAGAAACATAGTGGTTATGTAGGGGTGGGGAAGGACAGAGGGATTTAGAGGTAACTGCTGTGGGTTATGGGGTTTTCTTTTTTAGAGAAATGAAAATGTCCTAAAATTGGTTGTGGTGATGAATGCACAATTATGATTATATTGAGAGCCATTGATTGTACACTTTGGATGGAATATGGTGTGTGACAATATCTCAGTAAAACTGTTGTAAAATTCTGCTGCATCAACCCACAAAAATAACTACAAGACACAAGCTTTTAATCTAGTAACTTCCCATAATGAATGCCAACCAGTTTCTGGTATATTGCTCCCAGAAGCTTTCAGCAAACTAAAAATCACACCTCCATTACAAATGACATCTCTAAGGCCAACAATGACCCACCAGAACAAGTGGATTCAGGAAAACATATGCACTCTGTTCACGTGTCAGCGCTGATTTTCCTGGTACTCTGGCTCCCCTGGTGAACTCAGGATTCATATTCCCTGTGAGCTATTACTTCTGAGGACAAACTGAGGATTCCCCCTTCCATTCAAAAGTGATGAATCTGGAATAACATGTACAACCTAGAAGTCTCATTATGAGGGATGAATGAGTTCATACAAATAATATGTCCAGCTTTAAATTTCTTCTCAGGATTACTTTAAGCACTCTCATGCTAAGTTCCAGGCAGGCCCCAGGAACACCTTCAGATTGGATGGGCTAAAGAATTCTAGCTTAAGTATTTTGAAACCCAGGCTTGGAGAGTCCAGTGAAGGAAGAGGGTATTCAATGCAAAATTCTGGGAATCAATTTCAGTAACATGAGGACTTGGCAGGTTATCTCATTAGTGAGGAGCACATGGTTCCTGGTGTCTGATCTCCTGAGATAAAGAAAACATGAAAAAAGATGCAAATAAAATCAGATATGAGAGAGGGACCATTACCACTGACCCTGCAGAAATAAGAGAGATTGATAGAGGATCTTATGAACAACTTTATGCCAAAAATTTAGACAATATAGATGAAATGGACAAATTCCTAGAAACACATGAACCGCCTTCACTGACACCATGATCATGTGGGTTTTATCCCAGTTATGCAAGCATGGTTTGACATAAATCAATTTGTGTAATAAACCACATTGATAAATTGAAGAAGAAAAATCACATAATCCTCTCGATTGATGCAGAAAAGGCATTTGAGAAAACACTACACCCTTTGTTGATAAAAAACACTCCAAATGATAAAAATAGAAGGAGGCTTTCTCAATATGGTAAAGTGATATATGAAAAACCTACAGCTAGCATTGTGCTAAATGGTGAAAGACTGAAAGCTGTGGTGCAGAGATCAGGAGCAAGGCAAGATGCTCACTGTCACCACTGTTATTCAGAATTGTACTAGAAGTTTTAGCTATAGCAATTAAGCTAGATAAAGTAACAAAAGTCACCCAAATAGTAAAGGAAGAAGTAAAATATCCAGTATTTACTGAGGATATGATCTTACATCTAGAATCTTCTGAAAAATCCACAGGAAAGCTACTAGAACTCATAAAACTTGAAAAGAAAATTGTCCAAAGCAGAAATACAAATGGCAGGGAAACATATGAAAATATGTTCAACATCGCTACTGATTAGGGAAATGCAAATCAAAACTACAATGATATATCATTTCACACCTATTGGACTGGTCGCTATTAAAAAGCCCAAAAAGGTTAAATGTTACAGAGGATGTGGAGAGATAGGAACACTTATTCACTGTTGGTAGGAATGTAGAATGGTACAGCCATGGTGGAGGATTGTTTGGCAGCTCCTAAGGAAGTTGAATATAGACTTGCCATGTGACCCTGCAATACCATTATTGCAGTGACATGCACAGACATCTTCTCACTGAAGTTCATAGCAGCATTATTCATAATAGCCAAATGTTGGAAACAATCCAGGTGTCCATCAACTGATGAATAGATGAATAAATTGTGGCATATACACACGATGGAATATTATGCAGCATTAAGAAGAAATGATGCCATGAAGCATAGGACAACATGGGTGAATCTGGAGGACTTTATGTTGAGTGAAGCAAGCCAGACACAAAAGGACAAATACTGTATGATTGCACTGTTATGAACTAAATATAAAATGTAATCTCATAGAGTTAATAATTAGAATATAGATCACCAGAAAATAGAATGAAGGTAGAGAATGGAAAGCTGAAGGTTAATCTATGCAGAATTGTTAAAAAGTTTGTTTGTAACTCTTTGGAAATAAACAGAAATGGTGAAAGCACATCATGACGTTTGTAACTAACAGAGCTATTCTATGGGTATTACAGTGGTTGAAAGGGAAAGTCTAAGGTCATGTATATTACTAAAAGGAAAACAAAAAACTGCAACATGGGACTGTATAAGATAGTGAAACCTCATGTAAAACATGAGTATGGGTGATATTGCATATATGACTGTTTTTACAAAATAGAAATAAAAATATACTAGAGAGAAGGAAAAAGAATAGCAGCTATGTATAGCAGAAGAAGCATAGAGAGATTGAGAGGTGATGAGTTTTGTTTTTTTTTTTTGTTTATTATTGTTATTATTATGGGAATAATGAAAGTGCTCTAAGAATGACTGAAGTTATGAACGGTGAAATATGTGATTGTACAGATTATACAGTTTGGATGGATTTATGCTTTATTAATATGTATCACTAAAATTGATTTGTTTGAAACAGTGCTAAATATAAAAGAAAATTAAGAAAGTTTAGTTCTCAAAAGACATCATGGAGAAAGTACAAGTCAAGCCAACTCATGGGAAAATACTTTTGCAATCCTTACATACAAGAAAGGACTCATATCCTTAATAGAGAAATAACCTTTACAAATTGATAAGAAAGGCAAAGAGCCAAGTAGAAAAATGGACAAAACACTTAAGACACTTCATAAAAGAGGACAAACAAGTGGCTAATATATGAAATGAAGAATCTTCTTCAGTCACAATGTGATATCATTACACAGTCAATAATATAACTAAAAGATATGTACAAGAACGTTCACAGCAACACTTTTCAACCTAGCTCAAAACTGGAAATTTTTAAATGTTCAAAAGAATAGAATTGGGAAATAAATCGTGGAATATTCATCAATGAAACATTATACGGAAATAAATATATATGAACCACTTGCACTGACATGGATGGATCTGATAAATATAATGTGGAGTAAAAGAAGTCCCAGATAAAAGTACATAATGTATTGTTTAATTTCCATAAAGTTCAAAAGTGTGCAAAATACATACATGGTTTTACAAGTCAATATAAAGATTACTGGGGTGGAGGTGTAATGCTGGAACAGGACATGAAAAAGGCTTCTGGTATGTTGTTAATATTCTTTTTATCAATTTGTTTTCTGGTTATATGGGTGCATTCACTTCAAAAATTTATCAAAATATCCACTTATGAATTGTGCAGTTTTTCTGTATCTGAAGCTTCAATGAAAATTAAGTCAGAAATGACTAAGGAGTGGAAAAACCTCATTTTTTGGCTATACCCACATAATCATATTTAAAATTTTTAAGAAAGTCAATATTTAAAGGCATCCAGAATCCAAGCACCTCTCACCACTTTTCCTAATAATTCCCTGTTGCCAGCATCATCACTCTTTTGGATCATTGCCAGTGCTCTGCTTCTACTTTGCCCACTTCTCATCTATTCTGTTAAATGTAATTCAGATGACTGTATCACCCCTCTTCTCAGATTCTTTAAAGTAAAAGCCAGTCATTAAAACAGCTTACAGGACCCTACGTGATATGGCCCCTTTATATTTTTTATCTCATTTATGCCACTCTTCATTCTTGTCATACTGGCCTTGTTGCTACTCAAACCCTCAGGTGTAATTCCATTTCAGGGACACTGCATTTGCTGCCCCCTTGCCTGGAATGCAGATTCCCACATGGCTTATTCCTTCACTCACTTCAGATCTTTATAGACTTCTCAATGAGGCCTTTCCTGACTCCCTTATTTACAGTTGAATAAATTCCCTTAACTCACACCACCCTCTACTCCCTTTCTCAAGTTTACTTTCCTCCATAGCACTTATCACCATCTAATATTGTGTTTTTATCTATTATATGTCCCCTTGAACTAAAATGTATGCTTCACAAGAGCACAGATTTATGGGAATTTTGTTGTTGTTGTTGTTGTTCACCACTGCATATGTACTTGGCATTCATAAGTACAAATAAATGTTTTTCAATGAATCAATTAATGTGTAAGGATGTTTACATGAAAGCTTGACACTTTTCAGTGCTTTTCCATATGTTTTGCCTTATTTCATTTTCCCATTAACCCTGTCATAGATGTACAGTACATACTATTATCCCATTTTGTTAATGAAAAATCAGATCCAGAACCCTTAAGTGTTGTCCAAGATTACACTGATAGTGTTAAAAAAAAAAGGCCAGAGACAAGAATTTGGTTGTTTTGACTCAAAGTCCTATGCTCTTCTCACTGAATTAATGCAAATATATATCAAGAATTTAAAGTAAAATATCCTATAGCTTTTCAGGTATCTGTTAAAGCAGAGATAATAGTCTTGCAAAATTAGAACCATCTTTTATTTTCTCAGTTCCTTTGTTTAATGACCTAGCAGGTCACCCTATTTTTGTCATTCAGATGAAAAATTGGTAGGTCAGATTATATCCTGATATTAATCAGTTAGATTTGTGCCCTTTATTTTTAAAAAAATCAATATTATTGGTACACGTTCATAAATCATACATTCCATCCAAAGTGTACCATCAATGGTATTTGATAGAATCACATTGTTGTGCATTATCACTTCATTGATTATTAGAGTATTCTCATTATTTCAATAATAATAATAATAAGCAAAGAAGAGACAAATAAAAAACTCTACACCTTAACAACCACTTATCAATCTCTCTATCCATCCTCTGCCATACATAGTTGCTATTATGTTTCTGTCTGTCTAATTTATTTTTATATATATTTCATATGGATAGAGTCAAACAGTATGTAGTACCTTATGTCTAGATTCTTTCATTTAGCATATTTCCTGTTTTACCCTTGCTGGAAGAGTCTTAATATATTGCTATATACTACTGTCCATAGTTTGCTTTGCTTGTATTTTTTGCTATACACTATTGTCTATAGTTTGCTTTGGTTGTATTTTTCCTGTTTTACCCTTACTGGAAGATTATTAATATATTACTATATGCTACTATCCATAGTTTGCTTTGGCTGTATTTTTGTCTGATAGTCACATCTTATAATATTAACACAGCTTTCGTCATTTAAAAAAATAGTCATATTACCCAAACTCATATTGGTAATATATATTGTTAAATAATATCCTCATTTAACATGAGGATTCACTATGATAGTCAACTCCATGTTACATTTATTATTAATGTAATAGCTTTACTTCTACTAATATACATGACCTTGGACTTTCGCCTTCACCCACTGTCACACTTATATATTAGCACTACTAGTTCCCAACATGAAGAAATAATTTTATCATTTCTATTCATTTCCAAAAATGTACTAATAATGATTTTATGAATTCTGCATAGATTAAACCTCAGCTTTTCATTCTTTAATCTCATTCTATTTTCTGCTGACCTATATTTTAGTTATTAAATTATTAAATGCAACATTTATACAACATATTAAGTTCATAATAACACAATCATGCAATATTTGTCTTATTGTGTCTGGCTTGCTTCACTAAATGTTCTCCAGGTTTATCCTGTTGTCATATGCTTCGTGTCTTCATTTATTTTTGCATGTACATAATATTCCATCATATGTATGCACCAGTTTGTTTATTCATTTATCAGTTGATAGACACCTGAGTTGTTTCCATCTTTTGGCAATTATATATAATGCTGCTTTGAATATTAGTGTGCAGAAGTCTGTTCGTGTCACTGCTCTCATCTTCTGGGTATATACCTAGTTGTGTTGCTGGGTCATGTGGCAAATGTATATTTAACTTCCTTGGAAACTGTCAAACAGCCCTCCACACTGGCTGTACCATTCTACATTCCCACTAACAGTGAATAAGCATTCAAATTGTACTGACTAATCTTGCAAAAATGGATACTGGCCATTTAAAATTTCATCAAAACCTATAAAAGTATAAGGTCCAAATTGTAAACCTTTTGTTTTTAATTATACATTTTCTCCAGAGGATTCTAGCTTTTTGTCCATAGAGATCCAGTGTGTCTGGTCCCTGCTTTATGTCCAGGATCCAGACATTTCCTGGTACAAAGAATTCAGTCAAAAAGTATGTATTGAATGAATAAAGGATACAAAGTATTTTCAAAATTCTATGAGATTATAAAAGTTTAATTGTATGATAAATTTAATCAAAGTGAACAGGATGTGTCCCACAGAATGAAGCCCTGCCTAGCTTTAGCAGCTGTGTAATCAGGGTATGTCCCTTGGACTGTTACTGATTAGGTTTAATAACTGTTTTTCCCTATATAAAGGGAAGACAAAATAGAGGTGATTCTTACCAGAAAAGAAGCTGAAGAGTACAGGATTTTAGGAGAAAAGCAAAGTGTTTTTTACCTATTGTACCTGCCTTTGAATTTAGTTGGCTTCACTGTCTCCTGTGGATTTGGTTCTCATTACTTCTCCGTCTAATTAGATATGAGCCAGCTCGACTCCATTACTATTTTATAAGCCCTGATAATTTTCAGGCTTTTTTTTTTTTTTAATCAAAGAAATATTTCAAAATCTTTAAATTTCTTATTGTCTACTTTTATTATCCATTACTTTAATTTTCTTATGCATTTCTGCCAACCTTCTGCATAAAGCAGCATTTAAGGTCTCTATATGTTGCCACTTGAAAGTGAGTCTTTGCCTGATGTGAACCAGAATCAATTAAGTGACACTAAGATTTTTGAGAAGATAAAGTTTATTTAACACAGGTTAACTTCACAAAGACAGGAGGGCAGTCCTCAAATCTGTTCCCCAATCTAGAGAAATTTTCCTTCTTTAATAGCATTAAAACAAAGGATATCAGATTTAGATGACGAAGTATAATATAGATGATGAGGTATAATATAGATGATGAGATAGTATAATTTCCCAGGATGTGCTGATTGATTACATGCTTAGCTCATTTGAGGTTTAAGGTTTTGGGCTATTGCACACATTAGGCACACTCCAACTCTGATTAGAACTTGCATGGTCAGTTCTGGGCTGAATCATGTTTCTTCATAAATAGGCATTGAAATCTGAGTCAGGAGTATTAGACTCAGATAAGAGGATACATGCTTGGCCAGTCATGAGTTATTTTGTTACTTTCTAGCTACAAGGTAAAGATTATACAATAATAAAACATAGCATCATCATCAAAGAAACAAGTCATCTGAGGTAAAATTCAGGGAGTTACAACATTTATGGATAATTGCTTCTGGTTAAATTACAATATATCAGAAAACTAGAAAATATTTACATAATGATTCAGCAACTATAATTATATCTGTTAGCTCTTGGTTTCAATTCCCCCTCTTGTCTGTCCATTCATCAATCTTGAGGAATATCTGGGTGAAGACTGATTGAACTTCTTCATGCTGAAATAAAGCATCGACATTATGGGATAGAGGAATGAAACTGCTTGCTTATAGATGGATGTACTCTTGAGTTCCAGGTTGTTGTTCTTGGATGGACTGCTACTCCTGGGTTTCAGGACTCAACTGGAACAAGAAAAATCCAGAGGCTTTAAGTCTCTAAGAAATAAACTTAATAAGTAAATTGAAAACTGTAAGTTTAAATAAAAGAAGTAGAAGGATTATGATCAGAGAATTTGTAAGTGAATATAATCATGTCATACTCCCAGACACATACTACTCAGAATGTCAACTGTCAAAGATAAAGAGAAAATTCTCAGCGTAGCAAGGGAGAAGCAAACCATCACATACAAGGGATGTCCAGTAAGAATTGGTGCAGATTTCTCTTCAGAAACCATGGAGGTGAGAATATAGTGGTATGATACAATTAGGATACAAAAGAGAAAAACTGCAAGCTGAGAGTTCTTTATGCAACAAAATTGTCCTCAAGTGTGAAGTTGAGTATAAAATATTCACAAACAAACAGAAAATAAGAGAGTTTGCAAAAAAAAGAATGCATCTTTGCAGGAAATATTAAAGGAAGACTTTGAAACTGAAAGAAAAAGACAGGAGAGACAGGCTTGGAGAAGAGTATAGGGAAAGAATAATAGAAAGAATAACTAAAAGAGTAAAAAGGAAGACAAAAAAAAAAAAAAAAGATATGACATACAAAAACCAAAATATAAAATGGAAGAAGTAAAGAGTGCATTTACAGTAATATCATTGAATGTGAATGGATTAAAATCCCAAATCAAAAGATACAGGCTGACAGAATGGATAAAAAAATATCAGCCATCCATATGACACTTACAAGAGACTCACTTTAGACCCAGGTATACAAACTGGCTGAAAGTGAAAGGTTGGAAAAAGATACTCTACGCAAATAGTAACTAGAAAAGAGCAGGGGAAGCTATATTAATATAAGACAGAAACAGACTTTAAATACCAAACAGTTTATTAGAGATACATGAGGCCAAACTATATATTAATAAAAGGGACAATCCACTAGGAAGATATAACAGTCATAATATCTATGTACCTAACCAGGGCGCCACAAAACACATGAGACAAACTCTGGCAAAACTGAAGGGAGAAATAGACATCTCTACAATAATCATTGGAGACTTCAACATCCCACTCACATAATGATCAACAAGGAAACAGAGAATTTTAACAATATGATAAATGAATTAGACCTAACAGACATATACAGAACACAGCATCCAAACTCAGGGGTTATACATTCTTCTCAAGTGCCCATGGATCTTTCTCCAGGATTGACCATATTTTAGGGCACAATGCAGCTCTCAATAAACATAAAAAGTTTGAAATTGCACAAAGCACCTTCTCAGATCATAATGGAATGAAACTGGAAATCAATAATAGACAGGAAAAAAGTAAATTCACAAATGTGTGGAGGCTGAACAACACACTCCTAAATAATCAGTGGGTCAAAGAAGAAATTGCAAGTGAATTCAGTTAATATATTGAGACAAATGAAAATAAAAACACAATGTATCAAAACTTATTGGATACAGTGAAGGTAGTCCTGAGAGGGAAATTTATAGCCCTAAATGCCTATATTAAAAAAGAAGAAAGAGCTAAACTCAAAGATTTACAACTAGAAAAACTAGAAAAAGAACGGCAAACCAATCATAAAGCAAGCAGAAGGAAAGACATAATAAAGATTAGAGCAGAAATAAATGAAATTGAGAACAACAACAACAACAACAAAAAAAAAAAACAATAGAGAAAATCAACAAAACCAAAAGCTGGTTCTTGGAGAACATCAATAAAATTGACAAACAGCTAGACTAAAAAGATAAAAAGAGAGAAGATGCAAATAAATAGAATCAGAAATGAACAGGGGGATGTTACAAATGACCCCACAGAAATAAAAATAATCATAAGAGGATATTATGAGAAACTGTATGCCAACAAACTGGACAACTTGGATAAAATGGACAAATTCCTGGAAATGTACAACCAACCTGCACTGACACTACAAGAAATACAAGAACTTAACAAACCAATCACATTTAAGACAATCGAATCTGTCATCAAAAATCTCCCAGCAAAGAAAACTCCAGGACCAAATGGCTTCACAGGTGAATTCTACCAAGCATTTGGAAAAGAATTAATACCAATCCTGTTTAAACTCTTCCAAAAATTTGAAGAAGGGGGAAAATTACCCAACACATTTTATGAAGCCTACATCACCCTAATGCCAAAGCCAGGTAAAGACATTATAAGAAAAAAAAATTACAGACCAATCTCTCTAATGAACATACATGCAAAAAATCTCAACAAAATACTTGCAAATCAAATCCATCTGCATATCAAAAGACTTATACATCATGACCAAGTGGGATTTATTTCTGGTAAGCAAGGCTGATTCAACATAAGAAAATCAAACCATAATACACCACATTAGCAAATTGAAGAAAAAAAAAATCACACGATACTCTCAATCAATGCAGAAAAAGCATTCGACAAAATCCAGCATCCTTTTTTGATAAAAACAGTTCAAAAGATAGGAATAGAAGGAAAATGTCTCAATATGATAAAAAGCATATATGAAAAACCCACAGCCAATATCATACTGAATGGGGAAAGGTTGAAACCTTTCCCTCTAAGATCAGGAACAAGATAAGGATACCCAATTTCACCATTGTTATTCAATATTGTACTAGAAGTTCTAGCTAGGGCAAGTAGACAAGAAAAAAAATTAAATGCATCCAAATAGGAAAAGAGAAAGTAAAACTCTCACTGTTTGTGGATGACATGATCCTGTACTTAGAAACTCCTGAAGTATCCATGACAAAGCTACTTGAACTAATAAATGATTTCAGCAAAATGGCAGGAGAAAAGATCAACACACAAAAATCAGTTATGTTTTTGCACAGTAGCATGAACAATCTGAGGAGGGAATCAGGGAAAATTTCATTTTCAATAGCAACAAAAAGACTCAAATACCTAGAAATTAATTTAACCAAAGAAGTACAGGGCCTTAATGCAGAAAACTACAAAACAATGCTAAAAGAAATTTTAAAAGACCTAAACAAGTGGAAGGACATTCCATGTTCATGGATTGGAAGAATAAATATTGTGAAGATTTCAATCTTATCCAAATTGATTTACAGATTTAATACAATACCAATCAAAATCCCAAGAGCTTACTTTACAGAATTAGAAAAGGCAATTACCAAATCCATTTGGAAGGGTAAGTGCACCCGAATAGCCAAAAGCTTTCTAAAAAAGAAGAGCAATGTGGTTGGATTTCACTGCCTGACCTTGAAACATATTACAAAGCTACAATGCTCAAAACAGCATGGTACTGGCACAAAGGTAGACACATCGATCAGTGGTGTAGAATTGAGTCCAGAAATAAACCCTCACCTATATAGTCAACTGGTTTTTGATAAATCTACCAAGTTAATGTAAATGTACAAAATAAAGTTTAAAAAAATAGATATAGATGAGGTGCTACAAAATAAAACAGCCTTTTCAACAAATGGTGCTTTGACAACTGGATATCTATAACCAAAAGAATGAAAGAGAATCCCTGACTCACTCCCTATACAAGAATCTACTCAAAATGGATCAAAGACCTAAATATAGAAGCCAGGAAAATAAAACTACTAGAAGAAAATGTAGGGAAACATTTTCAAGACCTTGTAGTAGGTGGTGGTTTCTTGGATCTTACACTCAAAGCACATGCAACAAAAGAAAAAATAGATAAATTGGACCTCCTCAAAATTAAGCACTTTTACACCTCACAGGACTTTGTCAAAAGGGTGAAAAGGCAGCCAACTCAATGGGAGAAAATATTTGGAAATCACATATCCAAAAAGAGTTTAATATCCAGGATATACAAAGAGATGTTACAACTCAACAATAAAAAAAACAAATGATCCAATTAAAAAATGGGTAAAAGACTTGAATAGACCTTTGTCCAAAGAAGAAATATAAATGGCAAAAAACATGAGGAAATGCTCAACACTGCTAATGATTATGGAAATGCAAATCAAAACTACAATGAGATATCATTTTACACCTATCAGAATGGCCACTATTAAAGAGACAGGGAACTACAAGTGTTGGAGAGGATGTGGAGAGATAGGAACACTTATTCACTGTTGGTGGGAATGCAGAATGGTACAGCCATTGTGGAGGACTGTTTGGCAGTTCCTAAAGAAGATGAATATAGACTTGCCACGTGACCCTGCAATACCACTACTGGTTATATACCCAAAATAACTGAGAGCAGTGACATGAACAGCCATCTGCACACCGAAGTTTTTAGCAACATTATTCATGATTGCCAAAAATTGGAAACAACCCAAGTGTCCATCAACAGATTGATGGATAAACAAACTGTGGTCTATTCACATGATGGAATATTATGCAGCTGTAAGAAGAAATGAAGTCATAAAGCATTTGACAACATGGATGAACCTGGAGGACATTATGTTGAGCAAAGCAACCATACAGAAAAGGACAAATACTGTATGATTGCATTACTATGAATCAAATATATTGTGTAACATATTGTATGATTCAAAATAAATTTATATATATCCAGTATACATTTAATTGAGAAGTGTATGTTTTTATTCAACTGTGCTTTCTCTTCAGTTTTTAATTGGTTATGTTTTCAATTATTAAATGTACAAAATCAAGTTTAAAAAATAGATATAGTTGAGGTGCTACAAAATATAAAATCTTTGAATGCAGAGAGTAACGTATCAGGTGCATATAATGTAAAAGAATTTCTCTGGAGTCCTCACTGAATGATGAGTCTAGAATTCATATGTAGAGAACTGACTTAATGATTATATTCAAGCAAATATTTTACCATGTCTCCTCTCCTTCCCAACAACAGATTTCTCACATTGGAAAGAATCCATTTTAATGGATGATTTGTGAGAAGATTTCAATCACAACTTCAAATTGACTCAAAATGTGCCAACTCACATGGGAAAAAAAGCCTTATATCAGCAAACAATTTTAAAAAGTCCTCAGTGACCAGTCATCCTGTAATGAACATAAGCAAAGTCACACTAAAATTCAATTATATGACTATTGTATAATATCTGTGAGAAAGACTTCAGACGAACTTGTGTCCTTAGACAAAATTAGAGAATTCACACTGGAAAGAAATCATATGCCTGCCATCTATGCGGGAAAACCTTCAGCCAACCTTCCAATCTCTTAAGAAACATGAGAGCACTCACACTTGAGAGAAACCCTATGAATATCAACTATATGTGGAAACTTTCACTCATCCTTTTATACTTAGACAACATAAGAGAACTCACAGTGGAAAGAAACAATATGAGCGCCAGATATGTGGAAAACACTAATTCTTCTAACCTTAAATGACAATAGAGAGAAACCATATGAATGCCATGTATATCGGGAAGCATTCTGTCAATATTTTGTCCTTAGATAACATGAGAAAATCCACACTAAAAAATGTTACAAATATGGAAGAGTCTTCCACCACAATGCTAAACTTCAAACAAATGAAAGAATCCACAGAAGAGTATAAGTCTATGTCAAAGTAATCAATGTGATACAGAATTCCCAATAATGTGCTGCCCATTCTATAAGTTGAAGTCAGTACCAAATTTAGCCCAATGTTCATGTCAAAGACCTTGAGGCTCTGCCTTCAACCACTATGATGGAATAAGGAAAATCTCCAGATAGAAATAATGGGGAGCAAAGCCAAAAGTATGGGCAAGGGATCTTGTTTCTTCCTAGGCCATCCCTGGTGCAAAATAAAGAGGTCTGAGGATACATACAAGGCTACATTGTGTAGAGGTGTGATTCCAGCTTCTCACATAGAACAACAAAGCTTGGGATATGATACTTTGAAGTTGGAACTCATTCACCATTTGTGTTCTTAGAGGGAGAGATTTCTCCCCACTCTTACCCTGAGACTGAGCCCCTATTAGGGTTGCAGTGGCATACAAGTTGAGTAGGAAGGTAGGAGACAAAGAGGCTGGACTTCAGATACTCTTCTGGAGGGAAATGGGCTTCCTCTGACCTTTGGTTGGCACCTATCCCCAGAGGTGGCTCATGAATGAAGCATGAGGGGTATGGGGGCTTTGAATGGGGAAAGAGCTACATTTGGGTGGTGTGGCTTGGAAGGGTACAGCACATTTGTCTGTCATAAAGCTATGTTTCCAGAGCAGGCACAAAAAGCACTGCTCCCACACAGATTGTATGTTTTTTGGGGCACTGGATATATTGATGAACATGAAAGCCTTCTCCAAGGAACCCCTACAGTGTGACTAAGAGTCTGAAATTGCTCCTGGGACCAGCTTCCTGACTGAAGGGAAATGTGTTTAATCTCAGAAAATATTGGAGCATGTGATATGGAGGGAGTGGGCACTGTTTGAACTTTAATCGGTCCCAGATTCCCACAAAACCTCATGGAGATTAATGGTTTGTATCAGAAGCTACCAGGATGCAAACCTTGATTTAACCCATCTAGGATTCTAGTAAGAGTGGTGGGTAATTGGTAGGTGGGATGCCTTGATGGAGGGAAAAAAATTGAAAAGAAGGGCAATTCCGCCACACACAGACTGAGATGCCTTAGATGTGAAGTACCCACAAAACATTTTTTTCTCATGTCAGTCTCAAAAGTCATCCACTTAAAGTCATAGCTTTAAGACCTTACTTTGAAAGGAACTAAGGAGAAAGCAAATTGGAAGGTAAGACTTCATCTTTGTTTTCTTATGGAAAATGTTTCAAAAATATATCTATATTTATAATATATATTTTTGCACCTTTCAGGTAAACTTCAGCACTTTGATTATACAAAGTCTATGAGAAGAGGTCAGTAGGGATCATCTCATCTTAAGTCCTGTCATCATCCATTCAGGTCCTTGGCACAATCCTTCACTGGTAAGAGCATGGCATGCCTGCATATGCCACTGGTGATCCTTAATGGAAGCTATTTTCAAAAACTGGGAGATTTCTGCTGCAGTCATACATTCTTCAACATCTTGTTTATTAGCAAAAGTCAGCAAACCACATTTTCTTAGGTCCTTATGTACTCTCTTCTACATTACTTCCTATTGTAGGGGATGTATGTACAGCTTCATTCATAGAAAATTGATAAAGGATGGTAGTTTTTCCTGCATTATCCAACCCAGCAATGATAACTTTGTGCTCCTGGTGATTGAACAGCCATATCCTGGTGTGGAGAATTCCCATTCTGGGGCAGCAGAACCCCCTCCAGCCACCCGGGTCACCTGGCCTGCCCCAGTTCAGGCTAAAGGGGAGGAGAGTGATGCGCCAGAGCCTCTGCCTCTGCTGCTGCTGCTCCTACACTTGCAGCTGCCCCGGCCCATATCCTGGGAACCAGAGGGAGGCCTGAACCCAAACTGACCTGCCACTCGTGGGACCCTGCCCTGCCACCGTGGAACTTGCCTGGTTTGCAGACATCACCACTGCATTGTCTGCCACCAGCCTGGTGGGCCACCATCTTCCCTCAGTTTCTTAAGGGTGGCTGCAGTGGTGGCTGCCAAGTGGTTGAGGTGTAATATTTGAAATGGTGATAAAACAGTTTCAAATTCTTTAATTTTCTCTTTTTCTCCTTTCAATTTGAAAATGTATTCGTATGTCTAGCTAAATTTTATATTAATGAAATAAACTGAAGTGGATAGGCCTCATTACCATCCACCCTTGTATATTTTGAGCTTTTTGTTGTTGTTGTTGAGATTTATTAACAATTTTTTCTTGGTTCTGTCTAGCATGTCACACTAATAAATTGCATAAATATTTGTAATCTATTTTCAATAAGAAGCTTTTGATGTCAGCATAGTATAGTTCTTCATTTGATACCATATGTACATTAGGTCTGTCTGATAGTACATAATCAATTAATGTTAACTTGTCCATGAAGTAGCCTGAATACATTTGCACCCCTCCCAGCTTGGCCCATAAAAATAAGTTCCAGCATTTCATAACCCCAACACTTCTCCACCTTAAAAATCACTGCTGTGATCAAGTCATAACTTCATGCCTGCATATTCCATAATATCTCCCAAAAGACTCCTAAAGGGAAAAAAGATAGAGTAGAAGATCCCCTGAAAGACATATGTGTAGACTAACAAACCCAAGTACAGAAAATCTGAACTAAAGTCTGAGCCAATTCTTGAAGCCATAGAGAGTGAGCCTAAGAAATTCTGGAGCAGCATGCCCCTGGCTTGAAGAAGGGTGTTTGTATAATACATGTCCTTCTCCATGGCTTTCAACCTGAGTCAAAGGGCAGTCAGTCTCCACAAAAATGCAGCAATGGAAGGAGTTCCTGGGGGAAACTGGAATACAAATATCTTGCTGTTTCCACAAATACACCAAATCATTTAGGACACTAAAGACATAGTGCTATTAATATAGTAATGATATATTTCCTCCTTAATAACATCCAGACTCTTAAAGGTCCATTGCTTTTACAACTTTGGTTGAACTGCATTTAAGTAGATTTGTCCTCAATACTTTAGTAACATTGTAGTGACATTGGTGTTTTTAAAAGTCATTTAATTTGAAATATCATATATATAAAAATTTCAAGAGGAGTGGGTTTAACTTAGTGGTTGATCTCTTGCTTCCCATGTATGAAGTCCTGGGTTTAATCCCTGGAACCTCCTAAAAAAATTTGCTGGAGTAGGTACAAAGAATTCACGATCCCTTCACTAAGATTCCACAGTTGTTTCCACAGTTGTTTTAATTTTACCACTTTTGCCCACTAACAAACATTTCACAAAAATACTCTAGTGTATAAATCTTTCTCTCCTAGAAAACCCCAAATCAGGAAATCAGCTTTGCTTCCATGCTGTACTCCCATTCACTGTCCCCTTCAACTTTTATCCATTGTTCCAAACTATCTCAAAAATGCCTATTTTTCCAGTCAACTTTTCCCAGTTGTCTTCAATATGGAACTCCCCCTGAGAGGTTCTTTCATTTTCACATCTTTGACATATTTAAGGAGCACAAATGACCCTAACCTGGGTCTGCTCAGTGACATTCAGCTCATTAGGAAAGTTAGTAGTGCAGCTCATCAGGAGAGATAGGAGATCCACTTGCCTCACCCACTGGTGATGTGAATTTGAAAACCCGATGAAATTTCTGTCAGGTTTCTCCACATGTAAAAACATGTTTTCACATTATAATGAATGACAGTTTATGAGGACATATTATGATATCAATATCATTGTCCCCATCCATCCTCCACCCTCATCCTCTCATCCAAATCAACCACCGCTCTAGTGATTGTCAAATGGTGATTTTTTTCCCCCATTACCAACACTGCTCCTGTATTCCATTTTAGCTTTCTGCCTTATAAAGGCTTGCTTGACTCCTGTTTATTTGTTATAATGCTAAAGTTTATTAAATTTTTTTCAATATATTCTCATCTGTTATCATTATTTATTTTAATGCACAAATTGTCCTAGATTGCACTAGTTGGATCCCCTTAAGTTGATTCAGTGCTGCCCCCAGTATGTCATCTTTACTTTGTCCAGGTGGAGTTCAGGGAATAGGGGTTAAATTATTCCTGACTTAATTTTCCAAATTACATGCCATGTCACTGATCCCATTTTTTTCATCAAGTCTATGGGCATCCATCATTCAATATTAAAAATTCACCAGTACCCTCTTAAATTTTCTCTTGCTCTACTCTTTTGTTCTTGCATCGATGCATCCTAGACCTAAAGGCCTGTCTTGGACATAAATATCTCATTGTGACATACTTTCTCTATGTTGATGCTTTCCCACTGTCCTTAGAACAAGAACCATCTGGCTTACAATGCCCTTCACATCCTGAATACTTCTTTCTGCTGCCCTCTGAAGTCCAGTCCAAAACAATTGACTGCAGTTCATTCTGCTCTCAATTTCTGCAAAGAACAGTCTACTGTTGTTTGGATTTTGTACATTTTCCCATTAAACCAGTTCATATTCCAAGCAAATCTTTGAAGACTCTGCCTAGTTAAATCTTTGAGGTTTCAGCTAGTACATGTTTCTTTCCAGGAGGTTTGTTTCACCTTAAAAAATGAAGTCCTTTAATACTAGGTACAGGAGTTAACATTGTCATGTTAACTTTAAATACTCTTCTTAACCAAATTTAAACACCACAGGGCAGATGATTGATTGATTGATTTGCCTGTATAATTCTATTCACTGACACATTCCTGACTCAAAGACATCATAATTTCCCTTAGGAATGTTGCAAAATGGCCAGACTGGAAAGAAAAAGGGTAACATAAAAAATACATGATTATCTAAAATATATTTTTTAAAATATGCCCTAAAAGTGTTTTTTTCAGAGCAAGGAATTTTTAAGAGTAAATATTACAAAAAAGGCACGGTGTGTTTCTAGGAATTGGTCCATATTGTCAAAGATATCTAATCTGTTGGGGCACAATTGATTAAAGTATACTTTTGAAACCCATTTTAGAAATATCACCACTTTCATTACTAACTTTAGTGAACAGATTCTTCTTTCCTTTATTCTTTATCCATCTACCTATAAGATTTTCAAATTTGTTGATATTTTTGCAGAACCAACATTTTGTTTTGTTTATTCTATTGTTTTTTTGTTGTTGTTGTTGTCTCATTCATCTCTGCTCTAATCTTTATTTTCTTCCTTCCACCAGCTTTGGGTTTAGTTTACTCTTCTTTGTGTATTTCCTTAAGATGTAAAATTATGTTATTCTTTGAGATGGTTATTCTTTTTTAATATAGGTGGTTTTGACTATAAATTTCTCTATTATCAATGTTTAGAGTGTATCCTATTAGGTTTGATATGTTGTGTATTCATTTCTGTTTATCTAAAATTGTTTTCTCATTCCCCTCATGATTTCATCTGTGAACCATTGGTTAATGTGTGTTGTTAAATTTCCACATATTTGTGAAACTTTCTAATTTCCCTTCTGTTATTGATTTCTAGTTTCATTCCACTTTGGGTATAGAAGATATTTTTTTTCATTGTTTTTACGTATGTTGTGGGGGAACATATGGTCTTCTGGGAATGGTCCATGTGTGTTTGAGAAGAATATATTCTACTGGATCTCGTTGGCTTATAGTGTTGTTCAAGTCCTCTACATCCTTACTGATCAAATGTCTAGTTATTCTATTCATTTGTGGTAGTGGGAAGTTAAATTCTCCCACCAGTATGATAGATCTATTTCTCCCTCAAATCTGTCATTTTTTCCTCTCTATATTTAAGTGCTCTGTTGTTCTTTGTATATATAAGTTTTAGATGTTCTTGATATATTGACCTTTTTATGGATATGTAAATGCTTCTTTGTCTTTTGTAACTATGTTTGTTTTAATTTTGTCTGATACTACTCAAGTGAGCCTAATTCACTTTTCATTATCATCTGCATCTATTATTTCAGTATTGTGGCCCAGTTTTTTCTTTCAGCCTTTCTGGGTGTTTGGATCTAAAGTGGGTCTCGGGGAGCAGGGGTAGCTCAGTGGCTGAGCACCTGCTTCCCAAGTACAAGGTCCCAAGTTCAATCCCTGGTACCTCCTAAAAAAAAATAAAGTGGGTCTTTCATAGGCAGTAAATGGTTGTATCATCATTTATTTATGCTAAATTCAGCTTCATTGAAGTAAGTGCTCAAATGAAAAAGTATTAAACTAAATAATGAGAGCAGAGACTAACTTAATGTATTAAATTACTTACAACAAAAGAATTAAAATGCACACTTTACTTTTTACATTTATTTTTTCATAAAAATTTATTTATTTATGCCCCCTCCCTTCCATTATTTTGCGCTTGCTGTCTGCTCTCTGTGTCCGTTTGCTGTGTGTTCTTCTGTGTCTGTGTATCTTCTCTTTAGGCAGCACCTGGAACCAATCCTGGATCCTTTTGGAGTAGGAAAGAGACACTCAATCTCTTGTGCCACCTCAACTCCCTGGTCTGTTGAGACAGACCAGACTCCATGTCTTATTGTCTCTCCTCTCTGTCTCTTTTTGTTCCATCATCTTTCTGTTCCAGCCCTCCTATGCAGGCCAGCACTCAGCATGGGCCAGCGCTCTAATTGGGCCAGCTCTCTGCTCAGGCCAGCTCACAGCGTGGGCCAGCTTGCCTTCCCCAGGAGGCCCAGGAAATCAAACCCTGGACATCCTATATGGTAGACGGATGCCCAATCGCTTGAACCACATCTTCTTCCCATTTTACATGTATTTTTAGTTAATGTTTTTTTTTTTTTTTTCCATCATTAATGATTGTTTATTTTATTTTATTTTTTTATAAATATATATGCATATATGTGTATTTGCTTACAAAAATGTTATATATATATATATATATATATACACATATATTTTAAGAGGTGCTTAGATTACCTAAAATATTACACGGAACCCACTGGGATTCCCATGTTGCCCACCTCCCACACCTCCCACCACATCCCACACAAACATCTCCCACAGTGTGGCCCACCAACCTCAATGAACTTACACATCCTGGAGCCTTGCCACCAACCATAGACCACAGTTCACACTGTAGACCACACTCTCTCCCACTCAGTTCTGAGTGGTGTGTGCTGATTTAAAATGGCCTACATCCATTGCCACAACAGTTTTTAATTGATACTTTCTAGTATACCATTTTAATTCCCTTCTCATTTCCGTTTCTCTCTATTTTTTCTTTAACATTATCAAAAAAATTTCTAACTTACAGGATGATTGCAAAAATAAAGAATACCAACATGCATCCTTATTTCTCATACTCAGATTTACCATTTTTAACATTTTGCCAAATGTAAAGTTCCATCCCTCTTCCTTTCTGCTTTCTCTCTTCTAAACATTTAAGAATAAGTTGGATTCACCATGCTCCTTGAACACAATACTTCCATGTACATTTCCTAAGAATAAGGATTTTTAGTGCTGCAACTGCCTATGTATAGTTAAGTTAAAAACATTTAATATTGTGGTAAGGCATAGTCTATATTCCATTTTTTTTAATATATCCCAATAATGTCTCTGAGTATTTTCTCCTATATTATTAGATCCCATCTAGGATCATGTATTGCATTGAATTGTCATTGACTTATTTTCTCCTTCTCTAAATTGTGGAAATATATATACAACATACAGTTTACCATCTCAACCAATCCCAAGCATACCATTCCATGGGATTAATTATACTGACCTATGCTAAGGTCACCACCATCCATTACCAGAACTTTCCCATCACCCTAAACAGAAACCCTGTACCTATTATGTCTTAAGTGTCCCTTGCCCCTCTGTGCTGCACCAGGCAAGCTGTAATATACTTTCTGTCTATGAACTTTCATATTCCAGTTGTTTCAAATGAGTGAGATTATGTAGTAAGTCTCTGTGTCTGACATTTCACTCAATGCGATGTCTTCTAGTTCATTCATGTTGTAGCATATATCAGGACTTCATTCTTTATACAACAGAGTAATATTCCATTGTATGTATATACCATATTTTTTATCCACTTATCTGTGAATGGGTACCTGGGTTGCTTCCATGTTTTCATTATTATGAAAATGCTGCTGTGAGCACTGGTGTACAAAACTATCTGTTCGAGCTCCTGCTCTTCCATCATTTTGGGTATATGCTAGGTCATATGACGGTTCTGTTTCCTCCCAACTGTTTTTCACAGTGTTTGTTGCATCATTTTTATTCCTAACAACATTGTACAAGGGTCTCTAATTTTCTGCATCTTTGCCAGTATTTATTTTTAATAGCTATCCTCATGAGTGTGAGATGCTATATTTCTCATTATTTTTTTAAAAAAGATCTTGTAATTGTGGTACAGTATATATTACTCCAAATTTTCCATTTAAGCACTTTCAAGGGGACATTTCAATGAGATGAATTGCGCTCATGATATTGTGCTACCATTACCAGTGTTCATTACCCCAAATTCTCCATTACCTCAAACAGAAACCTTGTACACACCAAACAGCAACACCTCCCTCTCCTCCCCTCCAGCCTTTGATAACATACAATCTACCATCTGCCTCTATGAAATGTCTTTCTTCTAGTTATTACATATAAACAAGGTCAGACAATATTGGTCATTTTCTGCCTGGCTTATTTACAAAACATTATGTCTTCAAGGTTTATCCATGTTGTAATATGCATCATAATATTCTCCCCTTTTATGGCTGAATAACATTCCAATGTATGCATACCACTTTTTGTTATTCATTCATCTGTTGATGGACACTTGGGTTGCTTCCACCGTTTGTCTACTTTGAACAATGCTGCTCTAAATATTGGTGTACCAATATCTATCTGAGTCCCTGCGTTCATTTCTTTTGAGTATACACCAAGAAGTGGGATTACTGGGTCATATGGTAATTCTATTTTCAACTTTCTGTGGAACTGCCAAGCTGGTTTCCACAGTGTCTGCACCATTTTACAATGCCACTAGCAATATATTAGGAGTCGTATTTCTCTGTATCTTCACCAACATGTACTATTTTTTGTTTTTTAATTAGCGGACATTAAGCAGATATTAATTGGTATCTCATTGTGGTTTTGATCTGTGTTTCTCTGATAACCAATGATGTTGAGCATTTTTTCATGTGCTTTTTGTATATCTTCTTTAGAAAAATTCTATTTAAATCTGTAGAGAAGCCTTATTGTCTTTGAATTTATTACATTGAGAGGTTTTGTTTTTTCTTTAAGCAAATTTATTAAAATATATTCATTTCCTATACAATCCAATTAAAGTTTACATAAATCGCTTTTGTATAAACACAGCATTGAGCATTCATCTGTGTAGTTAATTTTAGAGCATTTTCTTTACTCAAAAAAAAAACCCTACCACTTAGCAGTCACCACTCAATTCCTTTGTCCTTCCCCTGCCTTCCATCTCTATAAATTTATTTATATTTACATTTTATATAAATGGAGTCTAACAATATATAATACTTTGTGTCTGGATTCTTTTGCTTAGCTTAATTTTTTTTAAACATTGATGGGAAAATATTAATATATTACTATTCTCTACAGTCCATAGTTTGGCTTAGGTGTATTTACACCCAAATACCACCCTATTTTTTAATGTCTTGTGATATTAACAAATACATTTGTTTGATTCAGGGAAGAATACTCTTATATTTGTGCTATTGACCACACTCATCATCCACACACAGGATTCACTAGTCTATTCTGTCTCATCATCTTCTAGCTTTCCTTCTAGTGATATACATGAACCTAAACTTTCACTTTCAACCACAATCACACTCACATATTACCAATGTCAATTACAATCATGGTAACGTGCTATAATTACCTCTATCCATTTCCAAATATTAACAATCAACCATATTACAAATCCTGCCCAAATTAAGCCCCAGCTTATGCTTCTCTACACTTAGTCTTTCTTCTGGTGACCTTTATTCTAGCCATTAACTCCATGAGTTTACTCATATATTTAATTCCTATTAGTGAGATCATATATTTGTCCTTTTGTTTCTGGCTTGTTTCACTCAATGTAATGTCCTCGAGGTTCATCCATGTTGTCAAATGGATTGAAAATTTATTTATTCTTACAGCGGAATAATATTCCATTACATGCGTATATGACATATTTATCTATTCATCTGCTGATAGATAACTGGGTTGTTTTCATCTTTTGGCAATTGTGAATAATGCCGCTATGAACACTGGCATGCAAAGATCCTATTGAATCCCTGCTTTCAGTTCTTCTGAATGTATACCTAAAAGTGGGATTGACAAATCATATGGCAGATCTATATTTAGCTTCCTTAGGAACCACCAAACGGTCTTCCACAGCAATTGCACCATACTAAAATCCCCCCCAAAATGAATAAATGTTCCTATTTCTCCCCATCCTCTCCAACACTTGTAATTTTCTGGTTTTTTTTAACAGTGGTCATTCAAATAGGTATGAAATACTATCACATTGTAGTTTTGATTTGCATTTGCATAATAGCTAGTGACGCTGAACATTTATTCATGTATTTTTTCCACTTGTAGTTCCTCTTTTGAAAAATATCTACTCAAGTCTTTTGCCAATTTTTAATTGGATCATTTGTCTTTTTACCATTGAGTTGTAAGGTCTCTTTATATATCATGGATATTAAACCCTTTGCATTGGGTGGTTTTTGATAACTGAGATAATACATACCTGTTGGTCTTTTGAGATTGTCTATTTCTTCTTGAGTCAGTTTAGTTAATTTGTGTGTTTCATATAAGTTATTTAATTTGTTAGCATTCAGTGATTATTAATATGCTCTTATAATCCTTTTTATATCTGTAAGGTCAGCAGTAATATTCTGCCTTTTCAATGCCAATGATTTTTATTACTTGCATTCTCTCCTTATTTTTTTGTCACTCTATCTAATATTTGTCATAAGTATGGTCATTTTGTGTTTTCATTTTCATTCATCTCTAGATATTTCCAAATTTCCTGGTGAATTCTTTGACCCATTGGGTCTTTAAGAATGTATTGTTTAAGTGCCACATATTTGTGAATTTTCTAGTTCTCCTGTTAGCGATTTTTAATTGCTTTTCCTTGTGGTCAGATAAGATACTTAAATGATTTCAATCTTTTTAAATTTATTGAAACTTGTTTTCTAATATAACATATAGCTTATTCTGAGATATGATCCTTGTGTCCTTGATAAGAATATACACTCTGTTGTTTTCAAACAGATTTGGGTTACATATTTCTTGCACACACACACACACACACACACTCTCTCTCTGTTATATACATCTGTATTAGTCTGCTAGGTCTAGTTGGTATGTAGTATTTTTCCAGCCCTCCATTTCCTCTTTGGCCTTCAGATTGAAAGTCATAGCCAACAGGTCACTGCATTTACATTAATGATAACAGTTCTTCCGTTCCTGAAGAATATTAAGTCTATAGTATAATAATAATAATAAGTTTACTCCAGTCCATTGTTCATTCCCCAGTCTTGAGGATTTTGGGATGGTGGTGGCAACTCTGCTTCTAATTGAGAGAAGGCTTAGATGCCATGAGGCAGGTGGATGGTACTATCTTGCTTCTAGCTGCAGGCACTCTCTGTTCCTTGGGATGGGCATTGTCCATCATCATCTTCTTGTTAGTTGTCCTGGGTGAGTTCAGTGACCTGGTGATTAGGTGTTGGAACTCTGCTGAAATTCAGGGCTCAACTGGCACAAGGGTGGACCAAAGGTTTAAGACTCTTGGACATACTCTTATTGAGTAGAGTACTAAGTATAGGTTCAAATAGAAGGGGCAGAAGAACCATGTGTAGGGAAACCAAAAATGAGTACCACTCTGTTACACTGGGGAGCATAAATTCCAAAGTATGGCCCACTGACAGGGTGCTGAATTCCTGAGTTGTTTTCTTGTTTCTGGGTGTCTCCAGAGCCCTCAGGAGCCCTGCTATTTGAGGCATTGTTTACTGTGCCCGTCAATGAGATCCTGCTGAGACTTGCATAAGTGTAACATCTGGAATGACCTCCCAACTCACTTTGAAATCTGTTAGCCATAAAAACTCATTTGTAACTAGCTACAATGCCTCGTCACCAGCCAAGACTGGGGCCCGCTCTGGGCAATTTTTTCTAAAGTGCTGTTGCTTGGGAGGACCCGAATGTTAAGGTCAGCTTCTTCACTGTAATTTCTAGAAAAAGTTCACTCAAAATTCCTGGAGTTGAGATTATCTTTGTAAAAGTTTGGAGAAAAATTTGACAAAACCTTTATTTGAGGGAACTCATTAGAGCATGTCCATCTCGCTGGTGGTACAGATAACTTGACTTATTTTCTTGTATTAAGTGCACTTCATGTATTTCTAATAAGATGACTTTCCAGAAAGCAAAATTTATGATGTTCTGGCTTTTAAAAGGTGAAATATAAATAAATTTCATAATTAAAAAAAAAAAAAAACTCATTTGTATTTACCATATTCTCCCTTTTGGTTAAGGTCTTTTTCCAGATGCATTGATAGTTGGTGCTTGGTAATAATCCCTCAGTGCCAGGGAGCTCATCCACAGGAGCCATATCCCATGCCAGGGGAAAGTAGTGCATTTATATGCTGAGTTTGGCTTAGAGAGAGTCCACATTTGAGTAAAAGGAGGCTTTCAGCAGGTAACTCTTAAGCAGTATATATAACTAGGCTTAGTTTCAATTCCACAAGAAAAGAGTTCATAAGTACAGTCATCAATATCAAGGACCTGGCATAATGCTCTGTCTTCCTTCTCTAGGCAGTACCCTTGCAATCAGAGGATTCCTACTCTCCTAGTAGAGAATGTAGCAGAACTCCCCAGGATCAGAATTCAATATTCTTTCGTCTCCACCTACTGAGGCAATGTCCCATGAACACTTGAACATATTCATATGCCTTAGAGGCATGGCCCATGCAATCCCTTCCCATGCATCCCCCATCACTGACACCCCACACCAGTGATCCTCTCCCACCACTGCTGTGACCCTTCTGTGATCTAAAACCTCTCCAAAAATGAAGCCAAAAAAATAACCAAATGAAGTAATATTTTTTAAAATAATGGATGAAACCCAAATTTTTTTTAAACTTAGAAATTATTAAAAGAAAATTTTTAGACATTGTGTCTTTCATCACTGTAAGATCCGTTGTCTTATATGTACAGTGATATTTTCTTCCATATATCCCCCATTGTTTTATTTTTTCATTTTACCTTTAAAGAAACTTTAGGATACAGAAAAGTCACATAGAGAATACACATGATTCCCATACATACGTCGCCCCTCCCTTTTTTCCCCTCTCCCCTACTAATAACCTTTTACATGCAGTTGGTATATTTGTTGTAATTGATGTACAAGCATTAAAACATTGCCACTAACCATGGTCAATGGTTTACATTATGGTTTACATTTTGGATGGTACACTTTTATAGGTTTTGATGAAAGGGAAGAAGATGGTGAGACATTATCCTTATCGGCAAAATCTATGACAAAGTAGAAGGGTGGAGTTGTGCAGTGGATGAGTGTGACAGTGGTGCAATGATTTGATTGGGTTCAGTGGTGCTGGTCTGCAAGGGGGAATAGGTTTGGAGGTTTAGGTTGGACTATCCATGGAACTAGGGGGAGGGTCAGGGGAAGGAACCGGTTAATTCTGGGTGTTTTGCAGGTCTGTGGTTAAAACTACAATGTTGGGATGTTTTTTGGCAAATATTGCAGGGTAGGGTTACTGGTGTAGGGTGATGGCTGTGGGTAGATATGTGGAACAGGGTGCACCAGGACCAGGCTACTATAAAATATATAAGTGTTCATTTTGTCATAGTATGTTAAATCAGTGTGTGGAGACCCACAAAATAATCAAGAAAATATCAACCTCTCATCCCGAGAAGTCCTGATGTGTTCTCAGTTAGAGGGACAAGAATCCCTCAAGAACCTAGGCAGTGCCTAATAAAACATAACAATATGTCACACCCTCAATATTATTGCAAGTAACTATAAATAATCTTCTTCAAAAATTGAAAATTAGTGGTTACCATAGGTTCCAACGGGCGAGGGAGTGAGGAATAGAATAGATGGAATGTAGGCATTTTTAGGGCATTAGAATTGTTCGGTGTTACCTTGCAATAATGGATACAGGCTACTTCATATTTTCATCAATTCATTCTTTACTGCCTCCTTTTGTATTTAGTTGATCTTTTGTAGGGAATTGCTTTGAATCACTCCTCATTTTCTTTTTTGCCTAGTTTTCTGATATTTTCTTTGTGGTTACCATGGGGGCTAATTTAATATCTCAAATTTATAACAATGTCTTTAGATTAGATACATACTGTATTAGTCAGTCAAGGGGGTGCTGATGCAAAATACCAGAAATCAGTTGGTTTTTATAAAGGGGTATTTGAGGTAGAAGCTTACAGTTACCAGGACATAAAACATAAGTTACTTCCCTCACCAGTCTACTGCCACGTGTTAGAGCAAGATGCCTGCCGACGTTCAGCTTTCCACTACCTCTTAAGGCTCCATGGTCAGGCTCTCTAGGCTTTGTCTATCTCTCTCTGGGGCTTGATTCTCTCCAGGCTCAGCTGCTTGTTCTCTCCACAAGGCCAGCTGTAGACTGTCAGGCAAATGGCTCATCTCTTTTCTCAGGGCCTTCTCTCCTTCCTCATGACAAAGCTCCTCTGTGTGCTTACATCCCGGGGTAAAAAACTAAACAATAGAACTCAATATAACTCAAAAACTAAACAATAGAACTCAGCTAAAAAACTCAACATCAGAACTCCAAATCTGTCCTCTGCCATGTCTTCTATCTGTGAGTCCCCACCCACCAAGGGGCAGGGACTGAAGCCCCACTGACATGGCCCAACCAAAGCCCCAATCATTATCCAATAAAGAAAACCTCTGAATCCAATATAACCTAATATGCCCAGAGGAAAACACCAGTTCACAAATATAATCCAATATCTATTTTTGGAATTCATAACTACTGCCAAACTGCTACACCTACCTAACTTGAATATCATCCACAAACTATGTTCAGGTACTCCTCCATCCTCCCTCTTTATGAAGTTCTTGTTACAGATTGTGTCTTCATTTCTTTTGAGTTCCAAAGCATACATTTATCATCACATTAAGGCATTTGCATAGTATATTCTGTATGTGGAGTTACATACCAAAAAACATTAAAAACGTGTTTGAAAGAGAGCTTCTTTGTGTATAAAATTCTTGGTTCTAAAGATTTTCTTTCAGCACTTTATAAATATTTCTTCCCACTGCCTTTTTGATTCCAACATTTCTGATGATAAATTGGCACTAATGTTTTTGGGGCTCCCGTGTACATGACATGTTGCTTCTCTTTTGCAAATGTCAGTATTCTCTTGTTTTCTTTGGCATTTGACTCTCTCTTTATCAGTTCATTCAGTCCTGGGTAAAATTAGATCTTGGTCCTCTCAGTTTCTTGAACCCATTGGCTTCTTCACTAGTATTCTGGAATCTTGACTTAGCCTAGTGGTATGGTCTCCAAAGTTATTTTAGGAATGTCACTAGAAACCTGTGCCCCAGAGTACCTGGCATATTCCTGTCCATGGATTTCTGAGACAGTCCCATTGTTTAATATTATGCCCTCTGACCTGTAGCTGATTACAAGTGTTTTCTGTGAAGCTTCATAATTAATATGGTCCATTGATGACCAAACACTTAAAACAGCCCAGGTAACTTACTACTGTTTTATATAACTGAAAGTTCTGGTGAAAGTTCATTACAACAGTAATGCAATTGAGAAGGAAATTTGGTTGCTTCTGTGAACTTATGACTAATTACACTATACTATTAATATACTGTGTCATCTCATGGGCAGTGAAGAAATTGACAGATCTCTATGAAGTTTATATAAATTCTGAAATGTTTACATTAATAACATTTTGCTTATACAAACTTAATCAAAAGAAGTTTAGAAAATCCTTTTTAATTTGGCAACACTTCTTATGCAAATCATAACATATCAAATAAACCTATTTCTAGAACCTCTCTTTTTAAAAGTGAAAGAACAATTCCTTTGAGATCATTAAGATGTCATTTAGGGTTTGATTTTGGAAAGGTGAAATGTCAAAAAGTTGTAAGGTTTGCACATTTTCAGAATAGGACTATGGGTCACTATGAAACTGTAGTTGTTTCCCTGTTTAACCATGTGGCATTAAAAGATTTTGAAAGTAATTAGAGGAGTAAGCATGATTGTAAAAGGACTTAACTCTTTTAAAAATGACAACCAATCAAGAATCTTATATTCTCTTAATCACAGTGAAGGGATGAAAATACAAAAAAAAAAAAAAAAAAAAAAAGATGCTGTATCCTTTTAGGTCCCAAGAAAATTGAGTATGGCAGACACCATGCCATAGCAAGCTACCATGGTCTTTCAGTATAATAGTCTGAATAGCCCTTGGATTGTCCTTCTGAACTCTTTGCCCTTATACCATAAAATGAACATTTCACATATGTAGAGATGAGAGAGGCAACACCTGTTTACCTCAAGCGTGGTGTTTGGAATCTATATGTATCCCAGAAAAGGCATGTTCTTAAATTTAATCCATTCCTGTGTTTGTGGACCCATTGTAAAGAGGATCTTTTGATGAGGCTACTACAGTTAAGGTGTGACCCACCACAATCTGAATGGGTCTTAATCCTCTTACTGGAGTCCTTTATAGGAGAATGAAATTCAGACACAGAGGGAAAGCTGGGGAAGCAAGAAGCTGAAATCAACAAAACCCACAAGGGAAAGGAGATGCCAAGGATTACGGCTAGTACAGCTGGTAGCTGGTCTTTGGGAAGAAAACATTGCATCACCTTGATGATACCTTGATTTGTTTCATTAAGACACTTTAATGGCCTCAAAACTGTAAGCTAATAAATTCTCATGATTTCAGCCAACTCAATTTCATGGTATTTGCTAGTGGAGCCTAGGAAACTAAAACACCAAGTCCCTAGGAAATCTATTCATTTCTGAAGAATGCTGGATGTTAGTTCAATATTTTTGCCACTTTAATAAGAGGCCTATCACCTGTATTTGATAAAAGTTTAATAGATAGGAATCATTTTACACATTAGTTCATTGGATCTCTCAACACTCCTAACAAATTGGTGAACCATTTCACATTTGAGGATCCTGAGGGTCATATATGAAAATAAACTACCTATAGAAATTGTTAAAAAATTGTAGGTCACAGAAGTTGCTTGTCTTCTGATAAACCTATGTATTTACTTGAAATTGGTGAAGAGGAGCATTTTAGTTATATATTTTCAAATGCAAATTTTATCAACAACAATTTAGAAGTCACCAGTTTATTGGAAGTTTTTTAGGAGAATGGCTAGAACATTTCACAGAGTATGTCATGTATTATTCCTTTATAATGCAGTTAAAATATGTTCAGAATGTGAATATTTCAAGTCAGTTCAGAGAAAGATTTGATTGGAACTTCAAATACATTGTGAGCTTTTTTTAAATATAGTGTCCATTTTCTGGTGCTGTCAGTCTTTGGACATTGGTAAGGATGGCCCTATATTAAGTATACTGCCTCCTATTGTTAAGGAATCAGTGACTTTTGATGCTGTAGCTATAAACTTCACCCAGGAAGAGTGGGCCATGCATGGCAGATCCAAGAGAAAGCTGTTCAATGATGTGATGGTGGAAAACAATCATCTGGTCTCAGTTCGTGATTCTGACAACATTGATTATATGTATCAACAAGTATCCAGAACAGCTTCCCCATATCCCATTCCACTCCACTTCTTAACCTGATTGCATCATTGAACTGATATCTACATGAAAAAAGTCTTTATTTACTTGTATATGGCTTGTCACCTCAGGAGAATGTAGTATTCCCTTATCAAAATGTCAAGGTTTTCTTGCTCCTACATGTGGCAGTAGATTTTGGTGAGGGAAGTAACTTGCGCTTCATTGCCGAGTAGCTGTAAGCTTCTACCCCAAATAAATACCTTTATAATAACCAACCAATTTCTGGTATTTTGTATTAGCACCCTCTTTGTCTGACAAACACATAAGTGAATACATATTATATTTTTGTTTTTGTGCCTGGCTTATTTCACAAAACTCCATAATGTAACAGGCATAAAGTCTTCTTTCTTACATCCAAATTGCATTGCTTTGTGTGTGTGTGTGTGTGTGTGTATCACATTTTGCTTATCCATTCATTGGTTGATGGTCACCTGTCTGCATCTTTTAGTAATTGTGAATAAAATCAGGATGAACCTCAGTGACCAAATGTCTGTTCACTTCCCATCTTTCAGTACCTCTGAGTATGAATCTAGTAGCATGATTGCCGGATCATATAGCATTTCTATACTTCACTTCCTGAGGAACTGCTAAACTGTATTAGCAATTTAGTTCTAAACTGTTTTAGCAGTTTAATGGCTATCCCATTTTACACTGCCACAAGCATATGACTATCATTCTCTACATTCTTTCCAACAATTGCAGTGTTCTGGGTGTTTTTTATATTGACCTTTCTAGTAGGTGTGATAAGATATCTCATTGTAGTTTTGATTTGTATTTCTCTATTAGGCTAGTGATGGAAAGCAATTTTTCCTCCATTGTGTAGGCTGATTTTTGACCCGGTCTTTTCAAGCAGATATGATTTGGTTGTTAGGAGGTCCCATTTATCTCTTTTATCTTTCATTGTACATGCCTTGAGTGTAAATAAGAAACCTTTGCTAAGCCCAAGGTCTGAAGATGCTTCCCCACATTTTCTTCTATGAATTTTATGGTCCTGGCACTTAGCTTTAGGTCTTTGATCATTTTCAGTTAATTTTGTTTAAGGTATGAGGCAGCGGTAATGTCTGAAAGGGTGAAAGGCAGCTGGCTTAAAGGGAGAAAGTATTTGGATGTCACAGATCTAAAAGGGTTTAATATCTCTGATTTATAAAGGGATTTTACAACTCAACACTAAAACAATATATGACCCAATTAAAAATAGGCAAAATACTTTATTTAAAAAATGACCAAGGTTCCAAACACATGCACAATGTTGATAACAGGGAAGCAGGGTATATATGGGTGGTTATGTTGAAACTCTCTATTTGCTACATGACTTTTAAGTAAACCTTTCAAATTCTCTAGTTAAAATGATGTATCATCCTGGAAATGGATAACAGATTATGTTAAATTTAGATTTCATAAGGCAATGAAAAATGTTATCTTTTTATAGGTAACTAATAAAAGAGTATAAAAATAATTCAAATCTTCCAAAGAAACAGAAGAGACAAGATTAAATGAAAACTTTGAGGGCTAAAGAAGTCATTCTGAAGAAAAATAAAAGTGTTGAACAGTGAGGACAAATAGAAACTGCATGAAAAGAAAGAAGAATAAATTTAAATTTGAAAAGTTATTAAATTGATATAAATGTTCCACCTAATCAAAAATTTCAAGGGGATTAAAGAAAACCCAATATGTTTTATTTTAAAACCTATCTAAGGGGTATCAGATATAGATCAAATGGTTGAGTGCCTGCTTCCCATGTGCAAGGTCCTGGGTTCAATCCCAGATACCTCCAAAAAAAATCATCCTAGAATAACAGTGCTTGGTGTTAAATATGTATTTTATAGAATCACAAAAAACACAAATACCAGCAAATTTTGTGTCAGTATGGTAACAGCAAATACAATTATTAAGGAAAAAGTGCCAGAAATGTGATGTACCTCCACAGTTCTAAAATGTTTAAATTAACAGAAAAACATAACAAATTAAAATTCATATGTACCTACTTGCTGGCTTTCGCAAACTGACAGAATTACAAAATATAAAAGCCAAACCAAATGCAAATAGGAGATGTTGGTACTACTCTCTCAGCAAGTGATGGGATAGGAAGACAAATTACCAACAATGATATTGACCACTTCATTGTCATGAATAATACATTTTGCTTAATGTATATATAATACATACTTTTACTTAAGTCATATATATAAAACAATGCAAACAGAAAAAGACACTTCTTTTTCATGAATTAAGAAATTGTAGGGCTGAGGCAGGAGAAGGAGGATGTTAAGAGGCAACTATGGTGATCCCTCAAAGTTGAAATTGGCTCTAACCAGGGAAGAAGGGAGGAGGCCAAGGAGAATGGGTCAGATGAGCACAGGATGTGAAGGATGAATGTGATGTGGAATCAGAGAAGTATGAGGCTAGAAAATCAGAATGAGGGTAAATATTTTGGGAGGTGGTTATTGATTGAAGCATATAGAGATGACTTTCCATATTATTGGAAATGATTCGTATCTTGATAGAGTGATTGGATCCTGTAGGGAAAGGGGATGAAAGGTTTGAAAATGTTGCCGTCATTCAGTTAAGATCAATATATTTAATGTATTAAATTTTATATAAATTTTAAACAAATAATAAGAGAGAAATAGAGAAGACTGCTCATGGGAGTGTAATGGAAATAAGAATATTTAATTTTCACTATCTTTCCCCCACTGACCACCTCACTTCGATGGGCTGTCATTTGCTTGTGGATTCCAGGCAGAATGTTGGGGAGTTCTCTGGGGTTTGTTGTGGATACAGGGTTACTGGGCAGAGTCCTGTGGTGGCATCAGTGCCATGGAGGGCCTGTAGCACTCTGTGGAGCTTGTCTTTTGGACAACCCTGGGGACTCTTTGAGAGGTGGTGATGGAGCAAAATGACACTAGTCCAGACCTCCCATTCCACAGCCTCCAGTGGGACTCAGGGGCATTTCAGTCTTTCTTCAGCATTTTGGTGGTTCTCCTATTGTACAGACTTCAGGGTCTGTTAGAAGCCAACTTTATATAAAACATGAAAAGCAGCTTGCAGACATACCAGCTACCCTGATTGACAAGAAATGTCAACTTCTTGATGAGTGCTGCTTACAAGAGGTATGTAGAGACTAAGATATCTTTAGGGGATGCTAGGCTAGAGAAAGCATTTTTAAAACTGCCCAGCCTTATTAACAACTATAGAAAACCTAAGGGAATGACAGCAATGTTGATGGAGGAAATAACTTTGGTAGTCCTATAACTAAAGGAAGAGAGAATCAGATGTTCCAAACAAGAGGATGAGATGAAGAAGTTGCAAAAAGCACTGGAGTCCCAAGAGGTCATGTGAACCAGCACAGCACCAGGCATGTTTCCAAATTCAGTGTGTTTGGAAACCCTTCCACTCCCTGATGGTCAACACTACATATTATACATATCAAGGAGTGGGCCTTGGTCAATCTTCAAGCAACACTGAACAGCTGAAGCTCCACTCTGGCCTGCAGAGCCAACAGGCTGTTATCACCTTCTCCAATTCCATCTGAGAGTTTTTGAGGCCAGTGAATCAAAGGAACCCCCCCACCATGGGCTAGAGTTCCTCTACCTTCACCTCTTGGACACACAAGTGATTTCCTCCATGGTCAGTGTCTCCTTAAATCACACACAGTTTGGACATGAGGAACACACTGGAATTATGGGACTTTCTCTTTACAGAAACTCAACGTGAAAAAACTACTACTGATGGGATTGTTCATACACTTTAGAGATTACTTAAGAGATTTATGTATATGTTTATATTTGTTCATTTATTTCTTTATTTATTAATCTGTTCATATATTTATATTATGTTTATGTTGCTCTTAGCATAAACTTTCTTTTATTTTTCTCATCTACATACTATCTATTACATACATAATCAGAAGTTGAGCATATATGCAGTTCAGTCATGAGTCTTTTAAGACAAAAGAAATACAAACTTGCAAGAGAATATTTACAAGAAACCTAAGTTATTAGTAAATGTAAATTTTATTTAAAATTGTTTAATGTCTTTTTAAAAAACATTTATTGAAGTATCTCTTTCATACATGAAACATACATAAACTATAAGTGCTCAGTAAACTTACACAACAAACATGCATAACATCATACAGGGCTCCCACACATCACCCCCAAACAAACACCCTGCATTGTTGTGAAACATTTGTTAACAAATCATGAAAGAGCATCATTAAAATATTACTACTATCTATAGTCCATATCTTCTTCCCCTATACATTTTTTAATGTTTTTTTTATTTTTTTACTTTTATCCATTTTTTCACACACACACACACATTTTTTCTGTTTCTGTGTCCATTCACTGGGTGACTCTGTGTCCATTTTCCTGCCCTCTCTTCTCATACTTCTCCTCCTGTCTTCACTGGGATTCAATCCTCAGAAACTCCAACGTGGGAGAGAGGTGTCCTACCACCTGCACCACCTTAGTTCCTGGTTTTCAGCATGTCTCATAATGGCTCTCCCTTGTGTCACTCTCCTGTTATGTCATAATATTGCTGCATGGATCACAGGGCCTGGCAGGGCTTGGGGTCTCACCTGTTCACAGGGCCTCGCAATGCACCTGAACACAGAGACATATGGGGCACCTGTACATCGGGCCTGACAGCTCACATGCTTATGGGACATGGTGGCACACCCATGCATGGGACATGGTGGCTCACCCACTCATTGGGCCTGGTGGCACACTCATGCATGGGGTCTGATGGCTCGCCTGCTCTTGGGGACTGGTGGGGCACCCATGCACAGGGCCTAGTGGCCCATGCCCCTTATAAATTTTCTTTTTTTATTTTTATCAGGAGGTCCTGGGGATCAAACCCAGGTCCCTGCATATGGGAGATGGACACCCAACCACCCGAGCAACATTCGTCCCCCTGCTATATCTCTTAAGGTTGACCAAAGATACCCAAAGTTACAGTCTTTTTCCATACAGGATGGTCATGTAATAAATCAGGCTTAGTTTATCACCAGCATTCCAAAATACAGACACAGGAAGAAAAACTAGGTCTGTGGACACATGAATGATTTCTTTTTTTATTATTATTATTTTTTTTATTTTAAAAGATGCTTAGATTGCATAAATGTTACAGAAAAATTACAGGGATTCCCAAGTTCCCCACCTCCCACACTTCCCATAACATCCCATATAAACATCTTTCATTCATGTGGCACATCACCTACAATGGATATACACATCCTGGGGCTTTGACACTAAGCATGGACCATAATTCACGTTGTAGACCACACTCTCTCCCACACAGTTCTGCATGTTATATGCTGATGTAAAATGGCCTATGTCTGTCGTTGTAATGTCAATCAGGATAATTACCATATCCCGAAAAAGCCCCTGTATTATAACTGCTTTTCCCTTCCTTGCCCCAAAAGCATCCAGTGGCCACTGGCTCCACCTCACTGTTGTAATTTCTTCCATTGCTTGAATCACAATATGTCTACAAGAGAATACCATTAAGTCCACTCTAGTCCATAGCTCTTCCCCAGTCCTGAGGAGTTTGGAATGGTGAGGTCCTCTCCACCTCCAAGTGAGAGGGGCTTATATCCCATGGATATGGTGGGTGGGATTATCCTGCCTGCAACTGCAGGCTCTCTCCATTCCCTGGGATGGCTGTTGTCCATCATCATCTCCTCACCAGGTGACTTGCATGAGTCCATTGAGCTGTAGAGTAGGAGTTGCAGCTCCACCAAGATTCTAGGCACAGCTGGCACATGGGCAGTCCAGAGGCTCCAGTCTCTGGAAGTACACCTACAAACTCCAGCATCACATATAGGTTTGAATAGAAGGGACTGATGGACCATGTGCAGGGAGGACTTATTTGAGTTCAACTCTGTCACTCACAGGAGCACAGATTCCAAAGTAGAGCCCACTGATAAGGCATCAGTCTCTGGAGCTTTCCCCCATTATATAGGACCTGGGTGTCTCCAGAGCCCTCAGGAGCCCCTCTGTGTGGGGTGATATCCACTTTGGTGTTCTATGAGATCCTACTGAGGTATGCATAAGCGTTACCTCTGGGATGACCTCCCAACTCTCTTTGAAGTCTCTTACCACATGAACTCCTTTGTCTTTACCTTTTCCTCCTTTTATTCAAGGTCTTTTTCCAGTCGTATTGCCAGTTGGCACTTGGTATTAATCTCTCGTTGCCAGGGAGTCACATCCCTGGAAGTCATGTCCCACCCTGAGGGGAAGCTAATGAAATCATATGCTGAGTTTGGCTTAGAGAGAGGCCACATTTGAGAAACAAGGAGGCTCTCAGTTGGCAACCCTTAGGCACACCATAACAGTAGGCTAAGTTTCAGTTACAAGAGCAAAGACTCATAAGGCTAGTCATCAATAACAAGAGCCCATCAGTGGACCATCCTCCTTTGCCAGAAACTGCCCCTGCACTCGGGGGACTGTTGCTGCTCCCTTGGGGAATGTGGTAGAACTCTCCAGGCTGGATATTCAGTATTCCTTCATTTATTGAGTGATTGTGGACCCACTATGACCATGCCCCACCCCTTGATCTTTGAACAATTTTATATATCTTTCATGTATATTCAGGTGAACTTCCTCCCATGAAACCCCCATCCCAGACACCCCCACCAACCATCCTCTGCTCTCCCCATTGTAACCCTTCTGTGATCTAAACTTTCTTTGAAGATGAAGCCCCTACAATAGCCAAATACAATTAATAGGAAAATGAAATAATAATGATAAGTTTAAATGTAAGAGAGAAAATACATGGAAACTCAGAAAAAATAACCTAAAAATAAAATAAAATTAAATGATTGGGACATTGAAAAAAATGGGAAAAAAAACAAAAAAAAAATTAAAAAATATAAAAAAATTATTATTATTATTGTTTCCTTTTATCACTGCATATCAGGTATCCAGTCTATACCATGGCACCTTCCCCCTCTCATTCCCCATGTCTCCCAAATTTTCATTTAATTTTCAAAGAAGTTTTAAGTTACAGCAAAGTCACACACAGAATACTAAAGACTCTCATATACCCAACCACCTTCCCCTTTCCTCACCCCATATTAAAACCTTTTATATGTGGATGTTAGCATTGTTACAACTGTTATACAGATAGTGAAACATAGCTACTAAACATTGTCAATGGCTTACAGTAGAGTTTACAATTTAGATGGTACAGATTAATAATTTTTGATGATATTTACCATGTCCTATGTCCATTACTGTAGGGTAATGAAAAACATTTCCCCTGACCACTAAATACCCCCTGTTTGATCTTTTCTGTTCCTTCCTCCGCAACCCCCTGAGGCACATAACACTCCTCTGTCTTGACTCATTGGATGACAAGATTCATAGTTACATGCAACAAGAGGTCTTGACACGCTGAATATCCTTTCCTATTAGGATCCACCCTTGGGCCTAAGAGACACCCACCTGTCTGTTTCTGTGTGAATCGGTCCTCCCAAAAAAGGGGGTCCATCTCCTTCCCACTCACCGTGTGGGTCTCCACTCCCTGACACAACACATTATGAGAGGATGAACACCCACACACATAGAAGCCTACTCCAGATGCACCTCTTCCTGAATGCCTCCCCAACCTACACCCCAAACCAGTGACACTACCTTGTCATATTGCCATAAGAGCATTCCCACTCCTGCACTTTCAACATCATACCCACAAATCCCATGTTCACCTAGTCCTTCTCCAATCTCTCCCCCTAGTATCCTGGGTATTCTAACCTGCCCTTCCTAATCTAACCACCTGTCAACACTGCACCACCAAACCCAGTAATATCACTACCCACCTGTCCAATCCTTCAATATGCAACTATACTCTATTACTTTACCATAGATTATATCCATACGGGCAATGGCTCACAACCCTCTCTTCTCTCTCTCGCACTTGTTAACCTATTTTTCAGACAATGGTTCTCAGAGGCTGCTCACTTTCCTCAGTTCAAACCAGTGAGGTCATATAATATTAATCCTCCAATGCCTGGCTTGCTTCACTCAACATAAGGTCTTCAAGATTCATCCATGTTATTCCGTGTGTTAGCATTTTATTCCTTCTTACAGCTGAGTAATATTCCATTGTATGTATGTACCAAATTTTGTTTATCCATTCATCTGTTGATGGGCACCGGGGCTGATTCCAGCTTTTGGCAATTGTGAACAATGCTGCTATGAATTTTGGTGTGCATATATCTGTTCGTGTGTTTGCTTTCAACTTCTGGGTATATACCCAGAAGTGGAATTGCTGGATCATACAGAAGATCTATTGTTAGTTCTCTGAGGAACCGCCAAACTGTCCTCCACAGTGGCTGGACCATTCTACAATCCCACTAGCAGTGGATGAGTGTTCTTATTCCTCCACATCCTCTCCAACACTTATAGTGTTTTCATGTGCTTTTTAGCCATTTGTATTTCTTCCTTGGAGAAGTGTCTTTTCAGGTCACTTCCCCATTTTTTAAATGGGTTGTTTGTCTTTTTTTTTTTTTTCAAGGTATAAGATTTCTTTATATATGCAGGATATTAGGCTCCTATCAGATATCTGGTTGCCAAATATTTTCTCCCATTGGGTAGGCTGCCTTTTTATTTTCTTAATAACATCCTTTGAGGTGCAGAAGTTTTCAATTTTGAGGAGATCCCATTTATCTATTTTCCCTCTTGATGCTCGTGCTTTGGGTGTGAAGTTCATGAAACCATTTCCTAGTACAAGGTCCTGTAGATGCTTCTGTACATTATCTTCCAAGTTCTTTATAGTTTTGGCTCTTATATTTAGATCTTTGATCCATCTGAGTTGATTTTTGTAAAAAGTGTGAGATGGTATTCCTTTCTCATTCTTTTGGTTATGTATATCCAGTTCTCCAAGCACCACTTTGTAAAGAGGCCATTCTTTCCCAACTGAATGGGTTTGGTAGCCTTGTCGAATGTCGGATGACTGTATATGCGAGGATCTATATCAGAACTCTCAATTCAGTTCCATTGGTCAGTATGTCTATCCTTGTGCCCATACAATGCAATTTTGAGCACTGTAGCTTTGTAGTATGTTTTAAAGTCAGGTAATGTGATACCTCCAACTTCATTTTTCTTTTTCAATATGTCTTTGGCAATGCGGGGCCTCTTACCTTTCCAAATTTATTTTGTAGTTAGTTTTTCCAGTTCCTTAAAAAATACAGTGTTGATTTTTATCGGGATTGCATTAAATCTGTAGATCAGTTTGGGTAGGCTATACATCTTGATGATGTTTAGTCTTCCTATCCATGAACAGGGAATATTCTTCCATTTATTTAAGAGTACTTTGATTTCCTTTAACTGTGTTGTGTAGTTTTCTGTATAAAAGTCTTTTACATCTTTAGTTAAATTTATTCCTAGGTATTTGATCCTTGTAGTTACTATTGTATATGGTATTTTTTTCTTATTTCCTCCTCAGATTGCTCGTTATTGATATACAGAAATGCTACTGATTTTTGAGCATTGATCTTATAGCCTACAACATTACTGAAGTCCTTTATAAGTTCTAGAAGCTTTGTTGTAGATTTCTCAGTGCTTTCTACGTATAGGATCATGTAGTCTGCAAATAATGAAATTTTTTCTGCTTCTTTTCCAATTTGGATGCCTTTTATATCTTTTTCTTGCCTCAGTGCTAGATCAAGTTGTTCTAAGACAATGTTAAATAGGAATGGTGATAGTGGGAATCCTTGACTTATCCTGCTCTCAGAGGGAAGGCTTTTAGGATTTCACCATTGAAGATGATGTTAGCTTTAGGTTTTTCATATATACCCTTTATCATATTCAGAAATTTTCCTTCTATTCCTATCTTTTGCAGTGTTTTTGTCAGGAAAGAGTGCTGTATTTTGTCGAATGCTTTTTCTGCATCTATATAGATGATCACCTGATTTTTTTCTTTCAATCTGTTTAGGTGGTGTATTACATTGATTGATTTTCTTATAATGAACCATCCTTGCATACCTGGGATGAAACCCACTTGTTCATGGTGTATAATCCTTTTGATATGTTGTTGAATGTGATTAGCAAGTATTTGGTTGAGGATTTTGGCATCTAGTTTCATTAGAGAAATTAGTCTGTAATTTTCCTTTCTTGTGGTATCTTTGTTTGGTTTTGGTATTAGGATAATTTTGCATCGTATAATGAGTTAGTCAATATTCCTTCTACTTCTATTTTTTGGAAGAGCTTAAGCAGAATTGGTGTTAGCTCTCTCCAGAATGTTTGGTAGAATTCAACTGTGAAGCCATCTGGTCCTGGGCTCTTCTTAGTTGGGAGGTTTTTGATGACTGAGTCTATTTCTGTACTTGTAATTGGACTGTTGAGTTTATCAATTTCTTCTTTCATTAATGTAGGCTGTTTATGAGTTTATAGAAACTTGTCCATTTCCTCTAAATTATCATTCTTGTTGGCATATAATTTTTCATAGTATCCTTTTATGATTTCTGTGGGGTTAGTAGTGATATCCCCTTGCCCATTACTTATTTTGTGTATTTGCATCTGTTCTCTCTTTTTCTTTGTTACTCTGGCTAAGGGTTGGTCAATTTTATTGATCTTCTATAAGAACCAGCTTTTGGTTTTGTTTAATTTTTTTAGTGCTTTCTTTTTTTTTTTTTTTTTTTATTATGGGTAAAAATCAAAATTCTCACAATACATACAAACATTTGCAAAATGATATATAAATATATATGCATATATGTGTATTTGCTTACAAAAATACATATATTTTAAGAGGTGCTTAGATTACCCAAAATATTACACGGAACCCACTGGGATTCCCATGTTGCCCACCTCCCACACCTCCCACCACACATCCCACACGAACATCTCCCACAGTGTGGCCCTCCACCCTCAATGAACTTACACATCCTGGAGCCTTGCCACCAACCATAGACCACAGTTCACACTGTAGACCACACTCTCTCCCACTCAGTTCTTAGTGGTGTGTGCTGATTTTATTCTTTATTTCATTTAGTTCTGCTCTAAACTTTGTTATTTCCTTCTTTCTTCTTCTTTTAGGTTTATTTTTTTGTTGTTTTTCCAATTCGTCCAAGTGTGCAGTTAGGTTTTCAATTTTAGATCTTTCTTCTTTTTTAATATATGAACTTCCTTCTCAGGACAACTTTCGCTGCATCCCAAAGGTTTTGATATGTTGTGTTGTCATTTTCATTAGTTTCAAGGTAGTTACTGATTTCTTTTGAGATTTCCTTCTTGACCTACTGTTTGTCTAACAGTGTGTTTTTTAACTTCCATATCTTTGTGCTTAATCTATTTATCTGGCCCGTAGTGATTTCCAATTTCATTCCATTGTGTTCAGAGAAATTACTTTGTATAATCTCAATCTTTCTCAAATCATTGAGAGTTGTTTTGTGGCCTAGCATGTGATCTATATTGGAGTATGATCCATGTGCACTAGAGAAGAGTGCAAATCCTGCTGTATTTGGGTGTAGTGCTCTGTATATGTCTATTAAGTCCAGGTACTCTAATGTATTGTTCAGAGTCTTTGTTTCTTTATTGACTCTCATCTAGATGTTCTGTATAATGATGATAATAGTGTAGTAAAGTCCCACACTATAATTGTAGAGGCATTTATTTCTCCTCTTAATTTTTCCAGAGTTTGCCTCATGTATTTTGAGGCACCCTTATTAGGTGCATAAATGTTTTTGATTGTTCTCTCTTCTTGAGAGATTACCTCTTTTACTAATATATAGTGTCCTACTTTGTCTCTTACAATACTTTTGCATTTGAAGTCTATTTTGTCTGATATTAGAATAGCTACTCCTGCCCTTTTTTTACTGTTAGCTTGCAAAATTGTTTTCCAGCCATTCATTTTCAGCCTCCTTGAATCCCTGGGTTAAAGGTGGGTTTCTTGTAGAAAACATATAGATGGATCATATTTCCATATCCATTCTGCCAATCTTTGTCTCTTGACTGGTGAGTTTAATCCATTAACATTCAATGTTATTACTCACAACTAATTTCTTACTTCAGCCATATTTTCTTTGGGTTAATGTATGTCCTACATTGTTTTGTTTCTGTTTTTTTGTCTTTTAGTTGTTTTTAAAGTCTCCTCCAACTCTCTCTCCCTTGTTTTTTCCTTTCAACTTGTAGAACTTCCTTAGTATATCTTGAAGTGCCAGTTTCTTACTGGCATACTCTCTTAATTTCTGTCTATCTGTGAATATTTTGAACTCTCTATCATTTTTGAGTGCCAGTTTTGCTGGATAGAGAATTCATGACTGGAAGTTTTTTCTTTTAGTACTTTGACTATGTCATACCACTGTCTTCTTGCCTCCATGGTTTCAGATGAGAGATCAGCACTTAATCTTATTGTGCTTCCCTTGTATATTATGGTTCTCTTTTCTCTTGCTGCCTTGAGTATTTTCTGTTTGTCTTGAGTATTGGACATTTTGAGAAGTATTTGTCTTGGAGTTGGCCTGATGGGATTTATACTCTTTGGGGTGCACTGTGCTTCCTGAATATGCACATCCATCTCTGTCAATAGGGTTGGGAAGTTTTCAGACATTATTTTCTTCAACACTCTTTCTGTTCCCTTTCACTTCTCTTCTCCTTCTGGGATGCCTATAATGCATATGTTTGTGCATTTTTTGTTGTCGGTTAATTCCCTGACTCCCTGCTGGATTTTTTCTGTCTTTTTGTCTATCTGTTCTACTATCTGTTTGATTTCAGATGTATTGTCTTCCACATCACTAATTCTTTCTTCTGCCTGTTCAAATCAGCTGTTATGTGAGTCCAGTGCCTTTTTGATTTCTTGGATTGTGCCATTGATCACCATGATATCCATTATCTTTTTATGTATGTTTACAATTTCTTCAGTATGTTCTCCCAGTGTCTTCTTAATATCCTTCATCTCTTCCTTCACATCATTGAGTTGGTCCATGATACTTGTTTGGAAAGCTTTGATTAATTGTTTGATGTTCTGCATCTTTTCCTGGTTTTTTGTTTGTTCATTGAACTGGTCCATGTCTTCCTGTTTCTCAGTATGGTTTGTAATTTTTTGCTGCCCTCTAGTCATAATTTTATCTTGATTGGTTTATTTGGTTGATTAGTTTCTCTCTCTGCTCTAGAGTTTTATTTAGCTGGTGGTTCTGTGTGTGTGTTAAGTTTTCTCTTTGACACTTTTTCATATTTTATTTCCTTGTTTCTTTCTATTGTCCCTTGAAGGAAAAGATTAGGGCCCGAGGAATCAAATGATTTGAATAAGGAAGAAGGATAATAGTAATATTGATAAAAGTTAGAGAAAGGGCCATATAAGACTTAGTGAAATGAATATTTAGCTCATGTAAGCAGTGTAGAGTAATAGGAAAAAAAGTGGAGTACCTACAATGGACTGTGAAACCAAATAGAGGAATATATATATAATGATTTAGAAGGCAAGAATGATGAGGAGGGAGAGAAAGAGTAAAGAAAGTGCTGAAAGGAAAATGTTAATATTAATATAAAAAGAAAAAAATAGAATAGATAGAATAGAAATTGAGACCCTTAAGTTGTGTGTTAATGAAAATTCGTGGTATGTAAGAACCACAACAGAAAGCAGAAGGCAGAAAGATGAAGGAAGGAATAGAGAAAGCTTCGAAGACAAAATCAATATAAACAGAGAATGGGAAATCATGGAAGAAGGAGCACAGCAAAGAAGAGAGAAGCAAGCAGCACCTAATTTAAAAGAAAAAGAAAAAAGAAGCTGGGTGGAAAGAGGAAAGAAAAGCAAGAGACAACAAATAAACAGAAAAAAAACAAACAACCATACAAGCAAGCAGTCAAACAAATCTAAGGAACAGTAGTATTCCTTCTTGGGCCTTTGTGGAACCTCTCAGCCTGCTTGTGTTTATCAATCAATTGCCCTGCAAGATTCTATCTCCAGGTTTTGAGGCACATTTTAGCTATTAAACTAAATTAAAAAGAAAAATTTGTTTTTTATTTTTAAAAGTGACTCTTCTTCCTCCTCCTCCTCCTCCTCCTCCTCTTCTTCTTCTTCTTCTTCTTCTTCTTCTTCTTCTTCTTCTTCTTC